>JAJHUR010004294.1:1798-39886 GCA_027495735.1 Lutjanus campechanus | reverse complement strand
TTTGCTCAGGAGTGGCTCAGAATTTGTACAGTTTGTTTCAGTGATGTGATGTGTTGTGCTGTATTGTCCGTCATTCATACGACACTACAGGAGACAGTTCCCCATAACTCTTTGCCTATTGCTGTCCTCTGTTTCAAGGATGATGTGTCTTGTGGTGCAAATATCAAAGTTAATTTGAAAAAGAGTTGCATATATTAATTAGACACATTATATCTGCACTGTTGGGACACACGTGTTTGAAAACGCCTTCCTCCATTACTCTCATACCAGCCCTGTGTTAGTTGTCTGTTTGTGATCCAGTTTGCACGTCTTAACACCAATAAACATCACCTGTCTCTTCTCTGTCCTCCTGCAGGCATGCCAGTCGACGTACACTCAGGCACTTTCCGGCTCTGGCAGATTCAGAACGGTTCCAGTTTCCATGGCTGTATCCAGAACCTGTACATCAACAACGAGCTCCAGGACTTCACCAAGACCCAGATGAAGCCCGGCGTGGTGCCGGGCTGCGAGCCCTGCAAGAAGATCTACTGTGTACATGGCATCTGCCAGCCTGATGGGGTCCAGGGACCAGTGTGCCACTGCCAGCCAGGCTGGAGCGGGCCGCACTGTGACCAGCCTGCTACCAACCCCTGCCAGGGCAGCAAGTATGTCAGCAAATGAGACAGAATTTATATTACACAGCTAAGAGCAGTGGTTGAAGTACTCAAATCCTTCACTTATGTAAAAGTACAAATACAACAACACCAGTGGTGGAAAGAGTACTGAAAATCTGTACTCAAGAAGAAGTACTCTTACATTACTAATGTATTTTCAATGCTGCAAATCCATGATACTACTCTTGAAGCATGAACTTAAAGCAACAATTCAGATTTTTTTTGACTTGGGTTGTATGAGGTACGTATTCATTGTTAGTGTATTTACCTACAGTTGATGGTGATCGGCATGCCTTCAGTTTAGAGAACTAGAGAGGAGTACCAGTGCGGAAACTAAGCAATGTACTACACACAATAAGACAAACAAACTAACTGATTGAGGCAGCAGTAGACCAGCAACTCCTACAGTCTGGTGGATTTTAAGAGAGTGATATCTGACTTATGTAACAGTAGTTTCCCTTCAGAAAATCCTGTCTGACAGCAAAGTAAAGTGGTGGAAAAATTCTAAATATAGCGTACAATTAAACTGATTAAGATTTTTTTTTTGGTGAACCTCTCTCTATGTGGCTGAAGTATGTTTTGTTGCTGTCCCTGTCCAAAGCAGTACATTGTTTTGCCTCCTACACCAGTACTCGTGCTGCTTCTCCAAACTGGGAGTGTGCTGATCTCCATCTACTATAGTTAATACTCTGACTATGGATAAGTACCTCATTCAATGCCACTTCAAAAAATCTGGACTTTGCCTTTACTTTTTACTGAGCAGAAGATTTGATCTAGGTGATTGTCTTTCTCTAGGTGCGTTCATGGAGTGTGCATCCCACTGGACAGTCAGTCGTACCGTTGTGAGTGTGCGGAGGGTTATCGCGGTGCCCTGTGTAACCAACAAGGGGAGCTGTTCAACCCCTGCCGACGCCTCTCCTGCAAACACGGCCGCTGCCAGATCTCAGACACAGGAGACGCCTACTGCCACTGTGAAAGTGGTTACACTGGGGAACTCTGTGATGCAGGTTGGTTTGCTGTCAGTCTCTAGTCCTAATGAGGAGAAAGAAGTCGATGTAGTTATTATACTGATGTCTGTGTTCCTGTTTTCCAGAGTCAGAATGTCGAGGGGAGCCTGTGCGAGACTTCTACCAGGTCCAGCGAGGCTACGCCATCTGCCAGACAACACGCATGGTGTCTTGGGTGGAGTGCACCGGAGCCTGCGACACGGGGGCCTGCTGTGCCAGCCAGCGAATGAAGCGCCGGAAATACACTTTCGAATGCAGCGATGGAACCTCCTTCAGCGAGGAAGTGGAAAAGACCATCAAGTGCGGCTGCGTGGGCTGCATGTAGCATCATTCACTCCCATTTCCTGCCGCTGCCGCCGAGCAGAAGATAGAAAGAAAGGAAGAAAGGAAGGAAGAGAGAAGACTGGAGGAAAGCGAAGGAGGGAAAGAAAGAAAGAAAGAGAGTATAAAGAGTATATATAAAACCTCTATCTATATATTATGGACAACAATGTTTGTAAAATAGGACATTTCCTCCCCTTCCAAGGGTGTATGACCTACAGTAACACAGAGAAACCAACATCATGAGCAACAATGTAGAAGTGAAAACAACAGCAACAAAACCATCGTACCTGCAACATTGTTCCAAGGGGTCCAGAGATTTCAAAGGTGTTGCATTCAGAGCGAGGCATCCCTCCAACCCAAATTACCCAGTGTGAATCCCCCATCCATCTGTGAGGCCTCTGACAGCCCAGCCACCATCGACCATCTTTACTTCGTGGAGGCAGTGAGGACAGAGGGGTCCAGCCCAGCTGAGAGCGGTGGAGAAAGACAAAAAGAAAGAACGGAAGGGATAAGAAGAGAGCTGGACCGTTTGACTTGGCAAAGCTATCTTGAGTTGAGCTTGGCTGGGTTACCTGGGCTGGGCTGGATACAGTTTGGGTTGAGTTTAAGTTGGTGTAGCAAATTTCTCTGCCAGGATACAGTCATCCATCCACACATGCACATGTAGAAGTGAAGAAAGAGAAGGTAGGGTTATAGAGTGGCACATAATCCGGTGCGGATGTCGTGGCTTCGAGGCCAGGTGGGGTCTGGTGTCACAGTTTTCTGCTGTGAGGTACCGTAACATAGAAACTCCATAAAACTAGAGACTGCACTGACTAGCAGCACTGAAAAACGACACCTCTCTGAAGTACATGATCACACATGCATGGCATACATACATTTACACACAGTCTTAAGGCTTGCAAAAGTGCGAAGGCTCGTGTGGTGCAACTATCTATTCTGTTCATACAGCAAACCAATCAGGCGCTGGCAGTGCCCAGTGGTCATCAGTCCCCCAGCATACATTGCCTCAGGGTTAGGATGATTTGTATGATCCCGCCCCCTTTGAGCAGGAGGCTGTTCAGCCCTGCTCCTCTTGATGCCTGCAGTATTAAAACTTGTGCAAACTGTTGCATGTGTGGAGACAAGTTTGCCAACAAATATGTAGAGCTTCTTAATATCATTATAAATGTTATTACAAAACAAAAGGTTGCAGAATCATCTTCTGAGTTTTGTTTTGTTCTGTCTAATTTCTCATATTGATTTGTTTTTATTTTTGTTATATTTTGTTATATTTTGTCTTATGATGTAACCTAACTCCTTTAGCCGCCCCCAACCCTCCCCAACAACCCTTTATATAGAAATGCCTAACAGATTCTAATATATATATATTTGTATTTCATTTTGGTATAGTATTTTTCTATGTTAAAGAGTAAGTCTGTTTCTGGAAGCTTTGGGAAGGCATTCAGTTGGTTCCCTAGGTGTTTTTATTTGTTGATCTCACTTGCGCCAACAAGGTAATTAATTACGTTAATTGGCCAAAAATACAGCAGCTGGTTGTCCTTGTTGTATAGGAGGCAGTATTGGTCTAGAAATATGTTTAATATTGTATATGTTGTCTTCCATGTGAATATTACATCTAATTCATGAGAGTCTGTGCTTGTTTTTATTTATTTTATCTAAAGGCGTTTTCCTGTAGAAAGTGAAAGGCATAAATGTTGCTGACTTTCAAATATTTTCAAAAACTTCATAAAGATGAAAAAAGGTAAAATAATGAATAAAAATAGCATAAAAATCTGTAAGGTATTTGTAACATCACTTAATAGCGAGTTACGACAGTGTTTTCCTCCTCTCCGGCTCAGACATTCCTCGTTTGCTGCGGGGGCCGGGGAGGACTCAGAGCTGGGATTAAGAGATGTCCCCCTCAAATTTACCTTGTAATTACCATACCACACGTAAAGGCTTCGGATTGTTTTCATGTTCATTTTGTTGAAGTGCTGAGTTGTATTTCTATCATTTTGATTTGAGAGACGTTTGCCACAGAGAGAAGGTGTTTTTAGTTCAACAAATTAAAGTAGTCAAGCTCAACTGATCATAAGCTGCTGTCAAGCCAGAAGAAATAGGATGAAGTTGCTTCTGTGGACTATGATCATGTAAGATTCATCATCCTAAATCTGTTTGAAGAGGCAACTGCGTGAAGCATTGCATGCCTACGACCGACAGATGATTAACGAGAAAGGTCTGGACATTTCTGACTGGCTATTCACACAAAAAAAAGAAGAAATGGTGCCAATTACAGTGAACACAACAGTCATACCTGAATGTATAAATGTGTATAGATAAATATGACCTATGCTTATTCATGAAGTGGTAACTTTTAGCTGTTATTTAGTTTCCAATGTAAGATATAGAAATCACATACTGTTCAATAAGTAACAGTCCATCAGGATGGCTTAAGGCATTGTTCTCCCTGCAGATCGGGATTGTGTTTATCCATTTTGCTGATCTAAATGTTAAAAGTCTCTTTATAGTGTGAAAGGCTGCAGACGCAGATCTCAGCTTGGTACAATGCACACAGAGCTCCTACTCATATTGCTACCCATGTTGACTTTGTTTTCCATGCTGTTGTTGTGATCCCAGTGGTGTACAATAACATTAAAAGATCTCATAAAGGATACTGATGAACAGTCACTGTAATTCTTAGGCTGTGTGCCTCATAAAGGTGCATCTTTAGTCGAATGTGGCTTTCTTTTCATGTCTCCTTTCCTTCCTCTGCACTGATCTGTACTGGACTGGTGCGTTCAACTTCCTGGTAGACATCTTAGTGGTGCTTGTGCTATATTGAGATGTAATTCAGTTACATGACCAGAAACACATTTTCCATCCTATGAACTATATACATACATAAATATGTTATTGTAAACAACACAATGTCTCTGTTGTATTGAACTGGTGCAAAAACTTAAGAAATATCCCTGGTTGGGTTCTGTCTGTTTGCTTTTTTGTTACAGGATTGATGGTGGGATTAAGCTGAAAAACTCCCAATAATGCTGAATGTATGTAGTGCCACCGACAAAATGTTTACCAAACCTCCACTCTTTTTCATTAATTAAACTTAAATGTGTGTGCTTTTAACAATGCGTTGTCTTTTTTTTCTTTTACCTAAAGCCTTCTTATTTACGGAAGTGCATTGCTGCCATGCCAGCAAAAGAAAAAAACGAGCAGTATCACGTGACAAGATGTTTTTCACATTAGAGCAAGATATTTTCACGTTATTACAGCATACAAACTTATCATAAACTTTTCTTGTCATAACAATGTACTGTTAATCTTGGTATAACATAAAACCTTTCATGTTATAACGTGACAACTTGTATTGTAATAATGTAACATTTTAAAAATATAAGCTATCACTACGGATGGATATCAAGAACCAATACTGAACTGGTACAGCTTCTAACCCGGTCAGTATGGTGAAACGATACTGCTATTGGTATTCATGTAACATTACATAAACAGCTGACAGGACAAAACATTCAAAATATGTTTAAATCAAAAAATAATAAAATTGAATCACATTGAACTTAAATTTGAAAGTCAAATTGAATTGTGGATTTGCAGAATCGTGACACCCATAGTTATCACATGAAACATGTTATGTTATAACAAAATAAATAGTTGAAAAGTTTCTTGTTATAACCTGAGAAGGTTGCATGTTGTTATAATGTGAAATATAACAAGATACGGACCTGGTTTTGTTTATGGCGTGGCAGCAATATGGTGCTGTAGGTATCTGACAAAATGTAGAAGACTAAAGTTTTAGGCCAACACAGATACGAAGTTCTTATTAAAGTGCTCAGAGAAATGGAAATTTGAAAATCTTCAATCCAGTGTTACCTGGGCAAACTACATCATCATGTGATATGATGGAAAGCTCCAAAGCAGCTAGTAAATGGACTCTGTGTGAGACTTTTTTAAAAATCTACTATTGATATTTTTAATCTACTATTGGAACCAAGTCCCCCTGTTTCCATGTAATTATCTGTTCCCTTCCACACATGACTGGTTTACCTTGAGTGTTTCAAGGAGGATGATGTCTTCACTGGAATCCACATGCTGTCTACTGCATCATCCCTCCAGGACCCTCACCCCATCTCAGCTGGGACAGACATGTCAGAAAACTACCTTCGATGAAATACTGGTCCCTCCAGTAGTTCAGCTGGACAGGTTTTCTCATTTAGTAGGCCTAGGACAAGCAAGAAAATGGTCCATTAGATTTGACTTCAGTACTGGTGCTGCGGATCGTCAAGAATAAGCTTTAAACACAATACTAACATATGATGCCCTTATTGTGGTTAACTTGTTAGCAACCAGTTGCTTATTAACACACCTAGCAGACAGAAAGACTTCTCACACTGCACTTAACCCCAGGCTAAGAGAGCTTTCACATTGGCACAATCCTGGCACATCCAATCCAAAGTGGGCTATCCCTGACTTTAGCCTAGGGTTTGCTAACCTTGGTCTGGAGCAGGATTATCCCCAAGTTTGTGGGGTTATCCCCAGAAAATTGATTTAACTCAGGGCTAAATGCTGCCAGCGTGACTAAAAGATCAAAGGTCCAAGCTTTGACCTGTGTATATACAGGTTATACAGGTTTTAGTCTGTATATAAACACTGTTAAAAGCACCTGCTTGACTAAATCAAACATTGCTGTGCAGAACAAAAGAGGAGTGACATAAATGTACTCACCATGGGATCACGCTGTAGGGAGACACCATCTTTGGATCGAGAGAGAAAGCGACAAAGGGTCATGGAACAGTCAGTGCCCTAAGTGGAAAACACTCCTCACCTCAGAACTGTTGCTTCTTATTTTAACAGCTCAGTAGCCACAAATAACATGTGTATCTGTCTCAACAGGGCTCTGCCTGCTGATGTTGCTGCTTTGGATACCTGACATCTGTGAAACAGAAATATCAGGGATGTTCAACATGGTGATTGCCCCCACGGTGCCCTCCATTTTTGAAAAAACACAGTGTAAGTGCCCCTGTAGTAGATAAAACATGAGGATGCCCTTCCAGTGGATAAAACATTCAGTACCATATAGGCTGCCCTACATGCTAGAAAGAACCGTTTCACCATAAATGCACCAGCAACCTTCAGCATGCTGGTGACCAGCTGGTGCCCTTTTTTTCCCACTCCTGCCCCTCAGACAGCCCCAGTACGCCACTGATGGCAACATTGGTGGGTAGGTTCGGTTCAGATGTCCTCAACAGTTGGACTCATTTAGAGAGATTTTAGATTCAGTGCATCATCTTTATGGACTTAGAAACGTGAATGGGGTTTTGAAAGTGGTTATAAGAAAAACGGGGCTAAGTCCGTGTTGTCTCTTCAACTTCAGTTGGATAAACTTTTGCATTTCACCAATAAGGGGAATGAATCACCAATTTCTCCTAGTCATGTTGGTTTTGGTGAGAAGTTGTTGTTCATTCACCCTCTGGTTTCTGCAGGAACTGAGGTGACTGAGGCCAACTGTTTACCAATCTGTCCCACAGTGGGTGTTCAGGACTCTTGCCCGTGAGCCGTATGGTAATTCATGGCAGGTTCCCATCACATGAAATGCCTTCATTGGCCACACCGAGGTATTTCACAAATCTGGCAGACTTGCCATGAGAGCACAGTTCGCCAGGAGCATGGGTGCCTCAACTGTCCGGTTCTTTTGAGTGCAAAGCCCCTGGCAGGGTATGAAGGGGTCAATATCAAGGGGTCAAAAGTGAACACCCTTATCTCCATTTGTACAGTTCATTGTGTGGTAATCTCTATAAACAGATAACTCCATTTGAAAACAGAATCTGTAGACAAGGGGCAAGATTTTGGTACTGGTTTTAGCAGGACTGGGGTGCATGCAGGTCAACAGTCCATGTGGAGAGCATGTGTTAACACATTGGCTGAATGCAATCTCAGAACTAAATGGCTATTGTCTGATGATGATTTAGCCTGTTTAAAAGAAACTGCATTCATATGTAGATATCTGTTTTTAGAGATTAACCTTCAACTCAATTCTCACATCTCAAGTTGCTAATCGAGCTGTAAACTATAACCAGCACATAGGAGAGGAAGTCTTACCCCAGATATCCGTTTTCTGGATATCCGCTGGCTACATCACAAGCCCAGAGACATTGGCCATTGCCCCCAGAGGCTAGGTCATCGTCAGATGGGCTCCAAGATTAACTGTGTAGGCACTACAAAGACATGCCAAAAAAGAGCTCTTGGTAAAGATCCGCATTGCAATGGGATGTCAGGAGGCAGGTATGTCACCAAGCTTTTCGCCTCACCTACTGTGGCCATTAAAAACGGGTATAAACTAACCCACGTCAGCATCACATTCGTGTAATGACAGCATTCACACCACACTGAAGCATCTGTCTATATAGGATTCATATTGTCTGTGCATTTCCAAGCATCTATCAGCAAATGAGCTACTATTGTTTCTGTGCAATATGCAATTTACCTTCGATATGTGTGAACTTAACGGATCCATTTTTGCATAACTTCACTGCACTTCAGTGTGTGTGTGTGTGTGTGTGTGTGCACAGTGGGTATGGATGAGGAAAAAAGGGATTAAAGTTTAGCAGTGAAGCTGTCTAGTGGCAGTAAATGTACAGTTGGCCCACAAAAACACTGCAGAACAAGCTCAAGAATTCCCCTTGTCTTGTTTTTCTCAGCTTCCACCTAGGTTACAAAATACATTCTCAGTGCCTTTTTACTGGGCATCAACCTTGCATTTGTGCGCCTATTGACGAACAAATTGAGAATAAATGCTTTAGGTCATGTTTTGTCTCTTAGGTCTTGGAAGGGCCCTTCTTTTGATTCTTGTTGATTTGCCATTCCAGACAAACAATGATGTGCTCCTATCCAGTAAGTTAAAAAAAGTTGTTGTTTTTTTAATCAGGATGTGTTGGAAAAGGTAAAGGAATTATGGCAACAGTCATTTTAATGAGATTAATTCGTCTGATGGCTGCTGTTCACTGCACTACCTCTCCTTGTTGTGTTTGTTATTTTCTTTTAAACACAACTCTGTTACAGATGTGGTGCCGTCATCGTTGTGGTCATCGTCATAATGCCAATTGAACCCTATAAATACACCAAAATATGCCATTTTCATTTCATGCGTAATAAACCCTTTGGTTTTGACTGTGCCACTTAGTTTACCTCCTTTGTACTAACAAGACCTGATCCTTCTCAAAAATGTTGTTCTAATTTGTGGGTAAATAACATGAAGCGCAGGTACAAATGAGCGAAGAAACCAAGCAATAAAATTCAAACATCTTTATATCAACTCCAGCAAAAATACAAAGTTCTTAACATAAAGATGTATCATTCTTGGGATTACCACAAATAAAGCAGTTATTTCTTTCTAATATACAAAATCAAAATCTTTAAATAGCAACTGTAAAGAATAAACATGTTCAAGTCAGATATTTGGTGGGCTGTTTTAAATTTGCTAAATTCATTAGCCTACATGGAGTTCTTAAATAACAATAAAAACATGACAGACATGTTTTGCACTTACAGATGATTTACCCCTAAGAGAAATATGACCATAAAAAAACATAACACTGTGCTAAAAATGGTATTTTTTTCTTTCACAACACACTAAATGTAAGTCACTACTGTGAAAGTAACAAAACTTCACATTATGAGAACGTCTGCCTGACAGTCAATGACAATAAAAAATAAAATAATAAAACTGCAACAAACTTGGATACACAACTCAGAAGCATGACTAGACTACCCCAAAAAAACGCCATATCCATCTGGTGAATAATCAGGAAAGGTATTCATCACCCTGTAATGTGCCATTAATGCTTAACAAGCCATATACTTCATTCATATTAACTAACTAAATATACAAACTTTTCAGGCTTTTGTTGTTTGGGATACCGGCTTGTGTATCATTTTGTCAACAATATTTTCCAACATAATCTCAGACAGGTTTTTCAGTACAGATTTTTGATGGGGCTGAATGCACCTACATAGTCTTAAATGGGGGCTAGTATATCTAAAGATTAAGGGCATACATATAGTTATGGGTTTGAGTTCTAAGAAGGCAACAGGTCTAATGCAAGAGTTGCCAAAACTGTCTTCACACTGACAAGACTTAACACATGCAGAAGCAGGTAAAATACTCAGAGTGAAGTCACTATGATGAGCAGAGAACAATGGATGCAACGGTCAATAGTGACTGCGGAGGTACACCGTGATGAAAACTGACCCAAAACAACATAAAACATACAAACTTTTGCCATGACACACACAGAACACACCGGTCTGTTTTAACAATTGATGCTCATATTTGCTTTAACATCTAATACAACTATAATAAGAACAATTTTCTGTTAATGCTCTGGGAAAATGGGCATATGAAAATAAATCTTTCGGGCAAGAGTAAATCAGAACACCTGAATGCTTCAGTCAACATACGAATTTACAGTTGAAGCACGAGGCACATACTGTGTGGAACGGAAGCTATTTGCACACACTTCGTGAAGCAAATGAATGTTGACCACCTCTCCATGAATTGAAAGCTGTTACAACTAAAGGACAGGAGTTTTCACATTTTAAACATTCTATTACTTTACACTTCATAAATAAGGCACCTGGTCACAACAGTCACATATTCACAATGTTGCGATTGGAAGACAGGCTGGAGATACAAGCTGCCTACTTGCTGTACATAAAAAAAAAAAAAATGTATTCAAAGCTCATCTCCCTTTTCATGGCAAGCTCTCTGAACAGTGAATGCAGTGCATGCTATCATCTAAAACAAGAATTATTTACAAAACAGCAAAGAAAAACAGGATGGTGAATTAATTTAATGTGACAACTGCAGTGTTTTTTTTTTATCATAACTATTAAAATGTGGTTTGATAGGCTTTTATCTCCAGCCGTGTCGTAGAGTGCTGAAACATAAAGCCAAACAGCAACGACATCTGCTAGACATCATGTAGGACTGGTGTGTCGTCCCTGAACACAGAGCAAACGCTCAGCAAATAATCCATCACATTTGCATTTTCACACTGAAGCTTTACAAAAGCAGAAATGACTGTTCAAAATCTGTTCCTTCTTCATTTATTTGCCTATTGAAAAAGGTATCCTCTGAAGAGTTTGGTGAGAGTAGAAAATAAGATACTTCAGGTCCTTCCGAATATATTCCAGATAAGAGAAAAATCACAAAATCCTCAAAATAAATGTGATCTCTACAGCTGCAGGTCAATTTTATTTTGCGAGTGATGTCCTGGTGCGCTTAGCAGGGGTCTCTAAAAGCTCCTGAGCTCTCCTGGTTGCAGATTTTGTCGCGCTGCGTGGCAATGAGGCTGCCTGACTTCTCTTTGCAGGGGACTTTAAAGCCCCACTTCTCGTCAGCGCATGTTCCTCAGCTTTCCTGACGGGTTTAGGAGATGCATTCTGTGTTTTCATGGACTTTGTCGCCCTCTTTGAAGCTGGACTGGGGCTCGCATTCACAGGGAGTGCTGCCTCCATTCTTCTCTGGGATCTTGTGAGTACCTGGTCGGGTGAGGTCGGAACCTTGACTTCCATGCTCTGCTGTGGGGGCTCGACAGCATTCTCGGTACCTTTGATTTCAGTGACTGCAGTTTGCGATGATTCCTTTGTTTGGGTTTTTGTAACTTGTGGTGATTCCTTTGTTTGGATTTTTGTTGCTTGTGAGGATTCCTTTGCTTGTGTTTTTGTAGTTTGTGATGATTCCTTTGCATGGGCTTTTGTTACTTGTAATGGTTCCTTTGTGTGGGTTTTTTTAGTTTGTGATGATTCCTTTGTTTGGATTTTTGTAGCATTCATTTTATTCACAGTGGGTTTTTCCACCTCTACTTTCTCTGCTTGAACTTGTTTTTTATTGTCAACTTTGCTTTTAGATGTGTCAACAGATTTGGATTCAGATATTTTAGGAGACCCTAGTCGATGAGAACTTCTCTTTGGCAATTCTTTTTTAGTTGCATCTCTTGAAGCTCTACTACTGCTCTGAGCCTTTACTGCCCTCAATTGAACAGGAGGCTTTGTAGTTTTTTCAGCAGCCAGTGTTTTTCTTTTCTCCATTTTTGCCGACGACTGTTTTGTTTGTTTACCGACAGGTAGGGGTACCCTCTGTGCTTTCAGAGATGATTTCAGTTTTGACTTGGTGGTGGCCTCTGTGGTGCCTAGTCTTTTCATACTGTTGGCTCTTAAAGTTTTTGAAGCCTCTTTCAATCTAACATTGGTTTGCTGAACCTGCCTCTTCTCTCGGATATTAGAGTATTTCCTCAAGATCCTTGCACTGGCTGGATTCTTTGATTTACCAGCAGATTTCTGGGTTTCACCTTTCTGTACAGGGGCTTTAGAGGAGTGTGGCTTAGTCAAAGTCTGAGTGGTACTTGGAAGGTCTTTTCTCTCTTTACCTTTGACTGCATTTGCCTCCTGCTCCAGTGCTTTAGCGATCAGTTTCTGACTTTTAGGGTTGCTCTTTACGGGAGAGGCGATGGCAAACTTTTTCAAATGTTTCTTTAAGCGTTCGGCCTGTAGGCTTGGAAATACCCCCTGAGAGGTCCCTGAAGCACTAGACGAGCTGTGGAAGCACAGCTGAGTTTCTGACGGAAGACGGGTATTCACTTTCTTGACAATGACAAGAGACTTTGTTTCTGTTGATTCAAGGAACCAGCGACAAATACTGGTGAGGTTAAAACCTTTCATGAAGAGCATTTGTACTGGTGAGTATTTCTGGTGCTCTAAAGACTTTGTTTTCCGTGCCCTGCGTTTACTTTTCCATATGGCTGCCTGTCTGTCTGCTTTGTTTTTGTGTTTCGGTGCTGGCTGACCCTCTTTGTCCATTTGCACCCAACCCTTTTGCATTTTCTCATACTTAACATTCAGATTTGTAATCAGTTGTTGGTTTTCTTCTCCTGTCAGAGCTTCAAAGAATTTGTTAGTTTGCCTTGGGGGCTCAGGTCTCGGTGTAGCAACAGGGACGGCCGAGCTGTGGGGCAACGCAGATGCAGAGACTGGAGGGAGCCTCACCTGAGCTTTGGTTATTCTTTCTGGCTTTATTCTGATAGGGGAAGCTACATCACTTTGTCTTCCAGCTACAGTAGGGGCACTGGTAGAGGGTGAAGCCAATCTTCTCAAAGCTAATTTCTTGTTGTCCACTGGTGGTGACTGAGGAACAGATTGGTGGGACATTTCAAGCTTACTACTCTCGCTCCTTAATGGCATTCTTGTGGGTTTGTCTGACATGGAAGAACTGCTATCATCTCTGCTTGCTGACCTGTCTCCTAAAGATGCTACATTTGGCTTTTGCGGCAAAGCAACATCACTTGCTTCTGCCTCCTTTCGGAGAACCCGTTTACTTCTTAATGGCATAATTTGCTTTTGCATTTCAGTCTTTACAGGACTTTGATTTTCTAACAGACCTAACACCTCACTGCTGAGTTGCTGTTTCTCATTCTTACTGTCATCTACTACAGCCTTCGCAGATCTTAGTTTCTGTTTGGCCTGCAATCTACTTTCATCTTCTGTTTTCTGTATTTCTTCAGAGGCTGGCTCTACTGCGTGAATTTTTTCAGTGTTTAATTCCACAGTTGTCTCTGGGACTGTGTTCTGTTGGGACTGTTCAGAGGCTGTAGGAGAAGATGAGCTGATTGGAGGAGAACTAACAAGAACTGGAGAGGGAGGGGGGAGGGTGGGGACCTGCTCTGTAAATGTAGGACTCTGGGTAGCAGTAGGTTTTGGAGATGCAATGGAAGAGGCAGCACTTGAAATGGGTGATGATACTGGAGTTCCAGCTGGCCTCTGGCCGGCTGATCTAAGTTGCCGTTTGGACTCAGTGCCCTGAGGATGATCACCAGGCTGATCAGAGAGGACAGCCGAACTATCCTGATCTCTCTGAACTCTCTTTCGTTTCTGGATTTGTTTGGTCTTTGCGGGAGATTTAGACGTTGGGCTTGATGGTGTGACAGAAGATGGTTCTTTTACCTGCTGAATCAGAGGAGTAGTCTCAATTGATTCTGCAGATACAGGTGTTTCAGGCAGAGGTTTGTTCAAATTTTTGTTTTCAACATTTAAATCAACAACTGAATCAACAGGATTGCCGGGAATATTTGGACTAGATTTCACTGGGGTTTTAATAGGTGATGTGGAGCTGATACTGGATCTACGACGCAGACTTCTGTCAGAGGCGGAAACGGGTCTACCATTAACATAACCAACTACAACTGTTTCTGTTTGTCTTAACCGCTTTGGCAGCGATACTACAGTGCCTCTTTTTCTACGCCAAGGGGGTAATTCCTTCAAGAGTGCATCAAGTGTCTTTGAGGACACATCATAGTTGTCATCATTATCACCTTCAGACTCTGAAAGCGCAACACAGTCAAATGCTTCAGATGTTTTAACTGGAAGCTCGTTATCTTTTTCTGGCTCTTTCACCACCACTTCCTCTGCGGAATCTGTGGTGTTGGACTCATCTGTCACTTCAACATTGTCAAAGTGTATCTGAGTCTCTGCCTGAGGTTCCTGAGGTTGCTCATCTAGGAATTCCACACTTTTATTTTCCTCTGGCTCGTCCTCTTGATCTTGAACTTGATTAACCGGTAAGGGAGTGCTATCCTGCTGGAGAACAGTATCACTGTTTGGCAGTTCATCTGATAAAGACTGGGGCTCAGCTACCTCTGTGGCAATACTCTCCAGTGGTTTCTCCAGTGGTTTCTCCAGTGGTTCCTCCGATGGTTCCACAACTGGTTCCACTACTGGCTCCAATACTGTTTCTGCCAACATTTGCTCAGTACTTTCATGGATGTCCTCTTGAGGCTCAGGTTCCTTATCTTTTTCTGCTTCAAGTGGAGCTTGAGCAACACTTTCTTGACTTCCTGTTGACATCCCTGAATCTACAGTTGTATCCTGTTCTACATCTCTGTTCATATCAGCTTCTTTGTTCTCTGTTGGGGGCCTTACTGGAGATGGTGGAACAGACTGTTCCTTGCTCTGACACTGATCTGTCTGACTAGTTTCAACTATAATGTCTACTTCACTGGCTGCTACCTCCACTGTATCTCCTGTTCCTGGTATCACACTCTCATCTGACTCTTCTGTGGTCATTTGTTGATTAATTGACTCCCTGCATGTTCCAACAAAAGGCATATCCACGGGTGGTACACCTTCAGGCTTTGAAAGTATTTGTTTTGGGGTGACCAATGTGATCAGCTCTGGCATTGGATTAGGACAGTTGCCCCTCCCAGCCAATGTACGGACAGTTTTTAACTCCCAGATTTCATCTGAATACATGTGTCCTCTGGTGCTTTTTCTTGCATTGCGGCGTGGAAGCATGCCACGGTGCCGTTCCTTAAAACACTCTGTAATTGGTTTGTCAATAAAAACAATGTCACAGTTGCCGAGATCAGGGTCAACCAGTCCCCTACAAGCAGAGTCTCTGATCCGATGATCAGAGGATGCTTTGATGGTCTTCCTGGCCGTCCGTGGAGAGTCTGGAGGAATGGTCACATGGACTGAAAATAGCTTTGCTGGTGAATCTTTGGCATGCCCAAGACTCTCTCTCTGCCTAGCTTGATGTGTGTGACTAGCCTGAATATGTCTTTTAACAGGGGAGCTGAGTCTTGCACTACGAGTCTCTGTTCTGTTGGATGAATTTGAGTTTCCCTCTCTGTCTGTGTCAGAGTGAGATGAAAGAGAGGAGTTGAGCACACACGACAACTTCTTACCAGCAGCAACGTTGCTGGTCATGATTTTCATCTTGAGAGGTGCATGATCACCATGACGGTTGTTGTCTGCATCCACTGGATTAGCGGTGGGGCTGACCAAAGCCTGGTTACTCCCTGACCCAGGGCTGCAAAGATCCAACACAGGGCCAGGAGTAACAGATGTTTTCAGTGACACTGCATTCTCTGGAACTTTTTTCATTGCACAGCTGCTTGGGATAGAATAGGACATATCCTGGACTTCTGACTTAGGTGTAGATTCACTGGGAAACCGTAACTCAGCCTTCTCAGGGGTCACTGCACTGGATTTTGCAGTGGAACAAGCAGTTCCCTGGATCCCAGAGGTAGAGTTAGAGTCCTGCTGTGTATTGGAAGATGAGAGTGCTTTGACCTCCGTCTGTAGAAAACCGATAGCATCTACTATCTGTCTCTGATGGTGGGGGCAGAGTTTGGCCATGAACTGTTCCAGTGTGGAGGTGGACTGCAGGTCTTTTGCCTTTGCAACACCCAAGTCTGGAGACTCACTGAGGGGAGGAAAAAAAAAAGAACAAAATATATGTAATTGCATGTCAAGAAGGAGCAAAACTGGCTCATACTAAATGTATATGCTTGGTATGTGATTGTTGCATTTATGCAGAAAAGTGTCACTTCATCTCTTCAAGCCCCTAATAAAATTGTCAAAATCGGAGCTCAATGTTTGTATGAAATAATTCACAAATGTATAACAATGTTTATCATTGCATATTTATTAGAAGAATAGGTGATTTTAAAAGTGAATCTTTCATCCAGTGAACTTGACCAATAACATTGTTACAGCTATTACAATTTTCTTCTTTGCACAGTGGTGCTTTTTGTTACAGTATACACTGAGAAAATTTCACACATGCACAACACAATTAGTAATGGTGGCCCACTTTGATTAAAACAAGTCAAACACATGTTTATCACTTGAAAGCGCAAATACATTAGGGAGAAATATAGAGTACATAATTTTTGTCAGGTTTTCATGTATTTCATGACTAGTGCAAAGGGTGACATTAAGATACAAGTGCTCAACAACTTATGACAAAATTACCAGCAAAAGAAAAATCAAGCACGACCGAACATATGCAAAATTAGATATTCTACTATCTGTGAAGTTTTGTTTGTGCCAATGCAAATCAAAATTAATTGGTCAGCTGGGGGGCCATGTCCCTGTATTTTTGGCTAAAGTTATGTCAGTGAGGTAGGTCTATTATAACATCCTCCAATACCTTTGGAGCATTATACCATCACATTATGCCAAAAATATATTTATCTTATAGCTCTGAAAAGTTAATTGTCTTTGTTAAAAAAAAAAAAAAAAAGGAAAAGAAAACAAAGTCCATCCCAAGCTACACTGTGGTCTTTTAACAAGAAAATGAACAGACAAATGAAACCACGTCTGGATTCCTGAGGTGACATGTCACAAGGCTATGTTGTGTAATGAAAAAGAGAAATAGCTTCACGCACAGTTTGTGTACTGCACAAACAAGAGGTGCTGGCAACTGCAAGATGAGCATGTAATACACAAAAAAATCTGATACTAGTTTGTTCAAACCAGACAATAACAAAGCAACAAAATAATACTGCATTACCAAATGCCATGTTATTAAGTTTTATTTTGACATAGTAAAACTGAAATCTGTAAGTTGAGCTTTAGCAAAGACGACAGAATTTAGTGTTAGGCTTGCTGCATGAGACTCAGTGTTAATTTTCATGGATCATGCAGGTAACTTGAATGTGGATTTTTTTTATACACATTTTTTAAATAGAGTATATGGTACTTTGTTGAAAACAGACAGACAGATTTGCTTGATTAGTGTTAGTGTACTCCATTACATGAATGGACAAAAGAACAGAATGGTGATTAAAAAAATATTACAGATTTCAGCTTTAAACTGCAAAGGCTAGAATACAACCTTTGCAGTGGGAGGCATGAATGCGTTACGCATGTACGGAAAGTGAAAAGAGTCTTAGGACTTTTTGTTGAATTCTTCAGACATGCTGTTCTAGGAGCTTACATTAATAAGTTGTTTTTTTTCATTATATATGTGCTGTTTGAGGCACTGAACAGGAAAGAAATGTGTTAATTAAATACCCATTGGTCAACATCTTACCTGCACATTCATAGTGTTACAAAGTATAAAAATAATAAAACAGTGAGAAGATGTACTAAATTTTTTTTGTTTGTTTTTTTGGCTCCAAACACAAAATGATTTATACAGCATGCCAAAATATCTCAAATGTAACTTTTAGAGATTCAAAAATAAATTTTAGAGATTAAAAAAATAACATTTGCACATCTGGAACCTGACCAATTATTTTGCTAAGCTCATTAACGTCACATCCCTGCATCCAAGGTCTAAGGAGTATAGTGGAATACCTGAATAACGAGTGGTAAGTGTTTCATCCCTGAGGGTTTCTCTCTCTTTTTTACTTAGCATTGCATTAAGGGACTGACAAAGCATGTGCCTTTTTCTTCCAGAGGATTAAAATAACCAATCTAACAAGCAGAAGCAAACCAGATTTCAACTAAATACTAAGTATTTCACAAGCACACAAACATGGATGTGTTAACTCATCTGTAATGTTCATATACTGTACATTAGGGATATAAATAATCTGGCAGTTACAAACTACTAACTGTATGGGGGATTTTATAATACATTTTCAATTTTCAAACCATTAACCAGATGTTCAACTGGTTTAACGATATTTCAGGTTCACACTTAAACTACTTGATACATTGTTGACTTGACAGTAAACACACCAACACTCCAGTATTTTTAATAAAACATCCTCAAAGATAAACTTCACCATATACAACTAACTTCCCACTGACACAAGATTTAGTTTGATCATGCAAAATATACCCAGTGTCATTCCTTTGTACATCGTAAATGTTAAATCAAATATACTGTACAAAATCTGTATATACTTTTAAATGGACATGGACACGCTTCTGTCGTTTGAAGAGCCACACCATTTGCTATTGTGTTAAGACCTTTGTCCTCAAACATTATATTTACCAAGTAAGATACAGAACTAGCGTCAGAATAAAGTGGGACAATCTTAAATGTTATCCCTTCACATCCGTCATGTAAGACAGTTAAATATACCTCTTATGCATCATATACTTGTGTCTATAAACGCTTAAGCTATATGAGTAATGTTTTGTTTTATTAAAGCCATTTACATTCATGGTTACTTAAGCGATGATAAAAGCCATTAATAAATATTGATTAATAAATACTGCAATTATAAAATAACTCCAAAATCATCATCAGGTCGAGGGTATGTACGGGGAGATAAACTCTTCCCCATTTTAGGAACAAAAAAGTTTCTCCAAAGCAAGAGATCACCAAAAATGCTTTTGTCACAACTGTTGGGACAACAAGCCCCCTACACCGCTGCATCCCCACCCCAAAATTAAAACAATATGTAGATCACGGTGCAATCAACTACAAAGATACACTGAAGTATTTACATATGGTTGAACTGTGATAGATTTTCTACTGTCTTTATCAACCACTCTTTCTGTAAGCAAGTTGCCTTTACTCAAAGAATTTTACAATAAACTGTATTGTGTACATGATAAATTGCTACATAAACACATGAGAACGGTAGCTTGTGATTTGGGTTTTCCAGACGAGGTAGTCGTCCATTAGATTTGCTACAATTGACAATGAGGAGAGCAAAAACTTGTTTTACCTGTCAATAAACCCAAAGTGCTTCTATGTCTTTAATATATTACTTAAAATGCATTAAACACTTTGAATGATGAAATAAAGTGTGACTTTTGAGTAATGCTGGATGATTGTCACTGCAAGAATAATTAAATTAATGACAGCAAATCAGCAACAAGATTTGACTTAATTGTACAGATGTACTTAAAGACATTGCTTTGTTTTCTTTTTTTCCAATCGAGGCAAAGTTATTTAGATATTTTGTGAACATTGTAAAAGTTATGCAATTTAGAGTGGTTAACTGGTGACAAATAATGATGGTTTTTTATCTTAAAGTGAGAGGAAATGCAAACCATATTAAAAATAAATCTACTAAAAATGCTTGCGTTTAGAGCAAGAAGTGGCAGAGAATAAGAGAAACCCAACCAGTTGGTAAGTAGATTTACCATCCAACATAAAGTTATACTATTGTTAGAGTGCTTTTAACATAGAGGTGTGCAAGTCCCTGAACTATATTTTACTTCTGAACCAACTCTCGCTTTGAAATGTTTACAATCTAGACAATTTCAAGTAATTTATGACTGCAAGTATAATATCCAAGTTAAATGCTTGCAGTTAAGGAATAATTTCTTAAATCCACGTTCATCTAAGCAACATTGTGTAGATCTAAAAGGCTGCAAGATTTGCAAACATAATTACCAAGATTTGCTAGACCTGTGTTATCAACCTGATATAAGAATAATGGGCCATGATCCCATATTCTGGAATGTCCTGAGGTATAAGTGATAATGCACAATGAGGTGTCCTGAAAGAGCAAAATAATGGACGAGGCAGAGTCAGAAACATGGAGTTCCACTCTGCGAGTCCATCAGGCAAAAATTCAATGGAAATGGCATGTAATGGCAACAGGGAACAGGTCTTTTTAAAGTTTTTTAACCTTAACTTTTATGTATAGTAACACCACCATGACCCAACCTTCTGTAAATAGTATTAGTATTGATTTTAAGGAAATGGCTTCAACCTCAGCTTTGGCATAACCACTTGACACAGAAATATCTCAGGGAAATAGTGAAGGGCAGGGATAGTCAACCCACACTCTCAGGGGTTTGGCCTCAAGATGAAAATCTTATTTCATTGACAAAAATAACTACAAATCCACATGAACTGCAAACTATGATCCACACTATGATTAATGGAAATAATCACAGAAGGTCTGGGTATGTCTGTTACTGCACAACGGTAATGACAACCGATACAGGTTAATCAAATTGAAGTGGAATCAAATGCAATGCAGTCTGAGTTAATATTCCAATTTCCACTCCAGAGATGAGAAATTTTCATTGAAGTTTTGCCATAGCAACTTGAGAAACGGGTGAGTATGGATTGAGGCATGATTGTAAGAGTAGCTAACAAGTTAGTTAACTTGACTAGCAAGCAAATGTTAGCAAGCTAGCACAGTTGGCCAGTACATTAGGCTTGATATTGCTTGATAACGTTGTTTTTTTTAATATAAAATAATGACCTCGAGCTAATAGCTTCTAAAAATTACAGTACTGCAGCTAAATTTTATTTAGACTCACATGAACACAGGACTGATATTATTTTCTTGTGTACCTGAAGTAAACATTTTCAAAAATTACCTGAATGTATTTAAGAGAGTTGAGATTCATCTGGTAAGAGTTTAGCTGGTGCAATGTTTGTGACAGTGAATAATTAGGTCACTACAACAGAGTATCGGCCTCACAAACCAGGCGAGTGTTGTTAATTGACCTGAAGAGATAATTGTTTATCATGTGCCAAGGGCAAGCAAGATGTCTCTGTATGCATGTACATGTATATGTTCTACATATGTACAGAAATATTGTTTTAGCATTATTTTTATGATAAACAAAAAAAACTGTCTTTCTCATAGCCTTGGAGAAAGACATCCCAGAGATAATACCTGAAATCTGAATAAGACGAGCCCTACGTCACACAGAACTGAAATGCTCTGAAGGCTTACACTGGCACTGAAATGCTACTGGTAACTACAAGGTAGTTTGTGAAGACATCTGAGTAGGACACATACTTGTCAGTCAGACATCCTGAAATGTTACCTCAAAGGTTATTTGGGTATAGAGGTGACTTACATGAGGCAATGATTTAGTTAAGCATATCTATAGCTGAGGTATATTTATGTGTGTGTAAAGTAGTCCATTATCTGATAATAATTCTTTGACTGACAAGTACAACATCCCAATCTGAATTTATCCCGAGTGCAGTGAAGGCAATGAAAAAAATTAACACCATTCATGTGGTAAAGAAAAAAAAAACATAGGTGGCAAAAACCTGTCATGCTTGTGAAGATAGCTTATTTGGATTCGATAGGAAAGTGAAATTCTAGATAACACACCATGCTATTCCAACAGACTAGAATAATAAATAAATATTTAGGATAACAGTGTTTGGACATACTGTTTTTCTTACATCTCCAGCGTCCATTTCAGTCATAGAAGTGCATTTACAAAACAGTGTAGGGCTGCAACCAACAATTATTGTCATTACCGATTAATCTGTCCTTTATTTTCTCAATTAATCAATTAGTTGTTTGGACTATAAAATGTCAGAAAATGGTAACGCGTCAATCAGTGTTTCCCAAAGCCCAAGATGATGTCCTCAGTCATCTTGTTTTGCCCACAAGCCAAAGATACTCAGTTTACTGTCATAATGGAGTAAAGAAACTATAAAATATTCACATTTAAGAAGCTGGAATCAGAGAATTTGGATCTTAAAAAACTGATCAAACAGATTAATTGATTATAATAATAGATTAATAATAATAATATTAATCTGTGCAGCTCTAAAACCCATGACAGAGACTTTAACCTCCATCAATAACACTTAACAACAAGGTTGCTTAATATGCTTTTACCTATACTTGCAGGGCCTACACACAGTAGAATTAGAGGTGTAGTAAGTGATTCTGGAGAAAGAAAGCTGATTGCTGAGACTCATTATCAAAGCATCCCTATTTGGTGTTTTGAGAATCATTTACTGTACCTTTAACCATATATATTCACTTAAAACATATAACCAAGTGCTCTCAACAGTACTGCAAGAAGACACCGAGGGGCGCCACTTCCTTAGACATGATTCAAATTGGCTCAGAGTGAAAAGACTATATTTATAGAGCCAGCAAAAGATTTCAATAATTTCAAATCATCAATCGTTTTCAAATGAATAAATAAACTACATGAATTACCATTATATTGTAGTATTTTCAAATTCTTAAAGTATGCAAGTATGCCTTCCAGGCATAATTTGTAGGGTAGGGAGACACTTTGAGTGTTCAAGATGGCTGGCCATACACAAATGTATTGATTGACCCAAAGTGAGGGTTAAAATTAAATAATAATAATAAATATGGGTATTTCAATTGTTAAGGTTTTATGGAAAAACAAGTCAGCTGCAACCACTGTCTGGCAAATGCAACATCTGTCTGATCAAAAAAGGTACATCTTTATCAGTACTTCATATCACTCGTTTGATGAGAGGCTTCCATCATGGGAATCATTCCCATTCTCGTCAGATGCACTCTCTCTTTTCTCAGAAACAATTTCCTGGGAGTTTTGGAATTCTTTCCTCTCGGGGGACCGTGAAACATCCCGTTCTTCTACCTGGCTCATCAGCTTCAGTTTCTTTTTAGGGGGATGTTTCAAGGTCCCCAGACGCTCTTTAACTTTGTATTCCAGGGTGCTGTGTGGAATGCCATAGATCGATTGGGCTTTAGACACACTCATTTTCCCACCCATCACCACCACAATAGCCTCTTCAAGCAGCTCCGTGTTGTACTGCCGATATCGCCCGCGTTTCTTCCTTGGCTGCTTGTTGCCCAGGTCTGACTCAGAATCCAGAGGATAGTTTCCCACCAAGGATTGGCGGTCAGTATCATAAGGCCAGTAATCCTTGTCCAAACCTGAGCTACTGAAACCTCCCCTGCTCTTTTTCTGGATCTGTTTGGGTAGAATAGAACAAAGTGTCTTTCCCAGGCCGTTCTCACAAAGTGAACCTGAATAATCGGTGGACAAGGAATCCCAAGACGGGTCTGTTCCTGTGGCCAAAACCCGCACCTGGGGAATCTTGAGGTCAAAAGATGGTGACTGAGAAAGGGAGAGGCTGTGGTCCCTGCAGGCCTCCTGGAGGTGTCCTTTTTCATAGGCAAGTGACTTTGTCAGAAGTCCAGCGGCTTCCAGCAACCTGGGTATGTCTTTAAGGCGCTCACTAGCCTCACTGTTGGTTTTGAGTTTAAGGAGGGCCCCAAAATGAGTTTTGGAATTCCAGGAAGCAGATCCATTCCTGAAAAGGTCAGGTGACTCTGGGTCGCTCTCCAGATCGGCTTCCTCTTTGATGTGCAGCGAGTATGCAAGAGGTGAGGAAGGCTTATAACGGGCGGAGTGGCCGATATTCTCCCTCCTCCTCCCATCCTGTAGGCTCCTCATAAACAGCCCGACTTGCCCGTCCGCTCTCAAGGATCGCCTGATTGGATGGAAGGAAATTGGGTGTAAGCAGAGCTTGCACAGTGCCTTTTTTCTCTTTTCTAAAGGAGGATGGGTTGGGGAGGGGAGGATGTTGGCCACTCCTTTATTATATGACCTTGCTTTGGTAACATCACTATCTTTTAGAATAAATGAGTGTGTGAAAAAAAAGTGTGTGAGACTTTTAAGAACAAAAAAGGCTCAAGTTTGACAATTTTTTATTTGCTTGCTGTGATGATCATGTACAAAATGTGCATCAACATAAAAAAAGAGAAACAAAAAAGAAGAAAGGGCAAAGAAACAATGAAAATAAAAGCAAAGAAAAGGGCATTTAATGAAGTACATAAAGGTTTTCCTGTGGCTCAAAAAGCTTAGCCAGAAGAAGGGATTTGTCATTGCAGTAAGGCAGCTTGGCATGTAGCTGTTAAGCAGGGCACAAGAACTATGCCATACAAAATGACTAATGCAAATAAAGCTCTTGACATTTTGCGTGTGACGTTACCACTGAACAAGCGCAGCAATAAAAGAGTAAGCCAGCAGAGGGTTGTTAAGTGTATCAAACCTAACAGAATAACTTAAGTGTGATCGTATAAAGGACGAAATAATATATGAAATAATGTATTTTTTTAATTAAAAGGGGATAGTGTTTTTTTCCCAAGTGCAAACATTATGAGTTAACCTCCATCGCATTGTTTTGCCATTGTGTAGAGATTGCGTGGAGATCAAATGTCCTAATTTGAAGCTCATCAATATCTTTAAACAAAAAAATCCCTATTCCTTTTAAGAATCACAATTGCTTGATGTGGCTTTTCTAAAGTTACTACTCTCTAGACCATAAATATACTTGCAATTTTGAAACTGAGGACAGTGTGCATGCCATTTCTCAAAGTAAGCAGCTTTGTTTCTGCTAAGAATGATCATTATTTTTATATCTCATCAGCTATCAAGACAGCAAAAGAGGACAATGCAAAGCCTCTAGTGCATAAATAATCCGAGTAAATTGTAATTATAGGCACATCCAAGTCCAGAAGGGTGCAACAGTATCAAGAAAAACAAAACCGAACCAAAAAGCAAAATCAAATGTTTAATTCCCTTAAGAATGAAATAAAATGGCAATCTGAAAATTCAACCCTCTGATTTAGAAGGCAATGTATATTTTCTAATATTTTGTATCAGTGCCTATGCTCTACAGAAAAAGTTGGCATCATGTTAACTGGAAGCATGTATGATATGAAAGCTACTCCTGTTACCAGCATAGTAACAAATGTATGAGCAATTCTGACATTTTGATATTAAAACAACCGAATGAAATCGTTCCTTGGGAGAGGAACACTGTGCAAATGTGAAAAAAAAATTTCAACACTTCTACTACTTTATTACTTTATCATTATTGTGGTAAAATAAAAAAGTATCTACTTTCTGCTGCATTTGTGCAGATCTTCAGTCCTCAAGAAACAGTTTCTGATTGAGGTTAGTTATCTAGGAATCTCTTACAGCAGTCTATGGTGATTTTGACAAAGGGTGATGCAAGATGAAAGAATATTAGCAATGCTGCAAATCCTGTTGTAAATCATCAGGATCATCATCTGGCCAGCCAGTGCTTTGCAGGACGATATTGAACAGAAGACAAAAACAAGGCCATGCTAATATCCTTTTAAGTCACAATAATAATGGATGCTGCCCATTCAGTCCCTACCTGGCAATAGCACAGATCTGTCAGACAAAAAAGGGGGAGCAGGCAGCTACATTAACTTTAAGTCTGCAAGGTAATTAATTTTGCATGGCAGCATGATACAAACTGCATCCACATGGACATGCTAGAGTGAGGTTTAAAAGCAGACTGAAATGGCAGAGGCACATGGAAAATTTCCCTCTGTTGCAGTTGGTAAAACCCTTTTTTCATGTTTTTTTTTTTTTTGTGGATGAAAACTTTTCTGTTAGCACAGCCCTGTTTGTTGCTGTTCATTTTCATCAAGACATCAACTGACTCACTGATCTCCAATTTTAGGACTTGAATTTCAAAACCCAGCTAATGTGGGTAATGTGTCTAACCTGTATACAATTCAGTTAATTCCAAATTCATTTTGTGGTCCTAAACTACAACTCAACATTCTCAGAAACGTTACTGCTTAAGGACTGGAGACTAAAGAGACAGGAAAAAGAAACTTATCTTACCCTTTGAGCGTGGGTGTGGCTGGAGAAAGGCAGGGACTACGGACAGGCAGACTGCTGCTATAACGATCCTTTTTGATAGATAAGTCAAGAACTCCATCTGTTGACAAAAGGCAGGGAAAAAAAACTTGATTTAGATCTAATGCTCGGATCCGAACTAACCCCTTAAAACAACTAAGTCACACAATAGCACACACTGATCGAGACAGAGGTCGACCAGGAACTACAGTGTTCTGCAAGATAAAATTACTGTTTTTGTCAGTCGAGTCTGATGGCTGTTTCTGGCTAAACAAAAATGTTGCTCTTTAACAAAAAGGTGCATCTCTGGAGGGATCTGTTCCTTAATTTTGTCAGTCACTTAGAATAACAATCTGAGCCTGTGGCAAAAACAAGCACATGGATGTAATTTGACAGGTGCATTTCCCCCACAGACTACATTGCAGCCCGTTTTATGGTGGCTAACTGAGGCAGCCTACTGGGCCAGTTCCAAAACATTTTGTTCTTATTAGTCATTCAGATCCCAAAATGTGGGTTGAGGTTAAAAATACCACTGCACCCAGCAGATGTTTAGATTCACACTACCTTGGTCACTAGGCACAGCCAGGGGCTTCTTGATGGTGAGGTCAAGAGGAGCATCCTGGTCAGCCATGAGAAGCTTGCTGAGGACGGGGTTCTGGTTGTGTGCAGGCCCAGCCAAGGTGGCGGCAGGGCTGGTAGAAGGAGGAGCCCCTGAGAGCAATGGTGTGGTCGGCAGGCTTTGGTCAGAGTGAGGCTGAGAATCTGAGCAACTATCCTGAGGGGAGCTGGTTTTTGAGGTATATTCGGCAGCAAACTGTCGGATCATTCTCTGAAGGATCTCTCGAGCCACTACTGGAATGTGTGGGTCCGAGAAATTTGGCACATCTGGAAGGGAAAAAAATAAGGAGGTAGGAACGGTTAAGTCTGCATATCTTGTGATCACTGGTAAACATTTACAACCAGAATGCATAAATATTTTAAGAGTTAAACGTGTTTGGTATCTGACCTGCAAAAAAAAGAACCTACAAAAAAATATGGTCAAGTAATTTTCCATAGGCCATGCAAGCTGTAGTTGTAGCGATATGAACGGATTCATAAACCAGTAAGAAAAGCTTACTAAGTGATGGTTCATGTCCACCATCTTGTCTGCAGATTCTTTTGTACTCAGCACATTAGTGTAGTAACAATGCAAAATACTGATTCACTAGGTCTACTCCATCACTGAAACATCAGTACTCACCTTTTCTGCAGAGGACTGCATTGAGAAATTCCTCGGCTTGTTTCTCTAGTCTGCTGATCGTGGTCTGATCTTTAACCAGGAGAGGTTTGGGTGTATCTTCAAGTCCCTCGTCACTTAAGCCAATTAAGTGTTCCTATCAAATGACAAAACTATTAAGTCCTGTTAAACAGGATACATATACTGAACAATACAATATTTATTTTTTATTAGGTTTCATTTGTCCTCACTTGAAGTAATTAGGCAATGACTAATTACTTCTAGGAAATCCTAATAGATTTGAGAGCATACATACTTTATTGTACTCCCAACATTCATCCATCCATCATACCATTAAAAGTCCCAGGGCGCTACAATCTTTATCACATATCAAATGCTCTTTCACCACAGTTACAGCTTGAAAGCATCAAGGCTACAAAATAAGTCAAGCTGCTTTTAGCCCCCCCAACTACAAGTGAATGAAACTAAAGTAACAGAGAAAACAAGAAATCTTACCTTTACTTTGTCTCGTCTCAAACAGCAGAATAGACAGTTTTCATCGAATGACCAGTCAGACACTGCTGTAGGCTCAAGGTCTGTGGACACAAAACCGATATGACAGTTGACATATATAAATATAAATATCATATAAAAATCGCATAAACAATCAACCGTTTTCGGAAAAGGTCACAGAAAATTCAATGGTGAACTAATTTCTCAGAACTTTCATAGGAAACAAGAAATGAATTCAATAATCTTCACGTGGCTCAATTGTGTGTAGAGTAGAAATCAAGTAGCTTTATTTGCTTAACAGTTTGCTTACAATGTCTCTTTTCAATACCCCATAATTTCAGGTAATAGGCTGATCCATGATTTGTTTGACAATATGGCGTTGGCTCAACATACATAACACCCATCGATCCTATGAGAGACAGCTATGAGCTGAGTACAGACATCTTAAACATTTAACTACTACTGCCTTATCTTACAATGATAAAGACATACTTTATGTCAAAATGTTAGTTGCTGTATCTTATTAAAAGCTCTTACTTTAACTTTGTGCTCTAAATTAACATATAATAGTTACTGCTTAATTTTTTGCTTAATTTTTGAAAGAACAAAAGCAAAATTGACAAAATAACTTCTTCAAGAAAATCAGTGCCTGCCTGACCTGCATACAGGAGGTTGTTTTGTCTGTCTCTGTTCTCTCCGTTTCTGCATTATCACCAACACAACAATCATGCCATCTACCTTTTTTTTGTGTGTGTGTTTGAATTTTGTTGTTGTGCTTTTATTTGTTGCTGAATTGTGAAGCACTTTGAGCTGTGCTCTGTGCATGAAAAGTGCTATTTAAATAAAGTTCATTCATTCATTCATTCATTCATTCATCTAGCTGCTTGTAGGATTCATCACAGATATGATTCTGTTTGACACCTGTAGTGCCTTATATTCAGTTTTTACTAACAAATTGGTGACAAAAAATATGTATGAATGAAATCAATTTAATTTGTTTTAGTTCAGCCTTTGTCCCCGGCTGCTATTGTAGAAAGTCTGCTTACAGTAGACGATGACAGTCCAGTCTGACTGCAAATGTCATGTAAACCCCAAATAATGCCCACTATTGTATCACTAGCATCATGCATTGTAAAAATGTCTGTAGGACACTGTAGACTTTTACACTGGCCCCATGCCATCCAAAACACCAACTTTGTAGGAACACAAGGCATCTTCTCTTCTGCGGCCAGAGGGGCTGTCTTGTAGAGTGAATGTAGAGGGGTACCAGATGGTACAATGCAGCAGCATTGTCATAATGAGCAGATAACAGATTATGCACAAACCACAGAATTGTCAATCATGTAATTCATACACTTGTATGTTCACGGCCACTAGTATGATAATGGAAATAGTCTGAGATTCTTACCTTTAAATAATTTTAAGTCTTCTACCAGCTCTGGACCAAACAGACCTTCGAGAATGCTCTCAAAACCTGAGGAAAGACATGAAATTCAATAAATATGCAATTGTTGATTGTAATCATATAATAGCAAACTGAACACATACATTTTGACTTAACATTTACCCCTAATTAAGACTTGGTGCTGAAACCAACAGCAGCAGAACAGAGACCCAAAATGCATCACTGTTTAAGACAACCTTATCTGCCCAAGGGACTAAATTAATTTGTGGTACTCAAGAAAAAAAAACAGTTCTAGCCTGGTCTACTGTACATCACTGACATTTCATGTGATAATGTCTTTTCCATTCACCCAGGCTTGTCTTTGCCTGTCTTGTTTCATCTTGACAACCCCTGTGAGCAACCATATGCTTCTGTTAAAACACATATTATCAGCTTTCACCCTAGGTTTTACTTCAACAGTAAATACATGCACTCCATCCTCCTGTTGCCAAGCAACTAAAGCACCTACAGAGTTGGGAGTGACTGCATGTTGTAACATTAAAAAGAAACAGCCAGAAACAAGACTGCTAGGTGATGGCGTCAAAGTATCCTATGCAATATTGCAGATTCAACCAAAACCAAATCTTCATAGTCCCCTAAAATGACAGTTTACAGTTAAGCTATAACAAAACACCCTATATCTTATATATAAGCTAAGGAAAAATCTTATATGCATTACCAATGAGAGGGTGGTATCCTACAGCCCCAGCTGTTTGGAAGATATAGTACATTATGCTGCACAGGACTCCGCTTAATAGTGCATTAACACAATATGCAATGTCTGTGTACTGCCGCAGGGTCAGTATAACCAATCCAAAACCACTACATGCATTAAATCAAGCGCTAAAGAGGTCAGAGGTAACATCTGTCTACTAGACTGGGTCTTAAATGAAAGAGTGCAGCATTTTAAATGTTCTAGACACCAAAAGGCCAAAAACTCATAAAAGCATAGCATTCTGACATAAAACACATAACAGATGGTTGTTAAAAAGCAGATATGCATCACTAGCATTAAAAATATTTAGGCCTATAAGAAAATTACAAGTTTAAATTAGCCAAATGTGCTGAATTGGTTATCTAACTACATAAAGCAGTAAAGGCCTACTTACAGTATGTCTTCACAGATAACAAGTCAGAAAAATATCAGCCCTTGGCATCCACTCTCTTCCTAAACTCACAGTGAATTCAATAAAAGCTGTCATCTGTTAAAATGCCCTCGCTCTGCTTCCCTGTAAATTCCCACCCACTTTTCAACAGCCAAACATGAAGAGGGGGGAGAGGGGTGGGGGGTGGCAAGTGGTGAAACACAGCCTTGCCTATAGCTGCAGCGTGAGTCTGTTTCTGGGTTAGTGCACAGGACTTCAGCTGGAGCTATCCAATCCTATTTCTGAAATATTTCAGAGGCAGGGGGAGAAAAGTAGGTCATCCACTTTCGTTTGACAGAGCAGCGCCATGACATCAAACTACTCTTCAGGAATTCAGTTTAGGGCATTTAAAAATGTGTCATACTGTAAACCATGACTTTGAGGCAATATTAACACGTTCCTACTGACAGTGCATAGCGCTATGTACTGGCTGATGAAAGAACCTCCTCACAACAAAACCATTTTGGAAGCAGCAACTTAAATTTAAAAAGCACAAGCTGCCTACATGTGCAGTGAATAAAATATTGATAGCGTGTATAGCTGTCATGCAAGCTCTACAAAATAAATGAGCGTGTAAAAACAGTGAATAATGGCCACAATTAAAATGCACAATGAACAGAATAAAAACATCCAACATATGTACATCAACTGTATTGAGTACCCTATATTTACACTTAAAAGAACAATTGCAATATTAATGCACTTTTGGATGCAGAAATAACACCTTAATGTTCAGCTTTTAAGGTGCATTTCCTGTTTAAAGGAACATTCACCAATTAATTATGTTGAGGAGGGAATTAGGCCACCACTGAACTGCGACTACACATAATCTGGTTTGATGTATAGCGATCACCCTCCAGATACAATAATAAGCACGGGGTATACAGGTGCTAAGTGATAATGAGAAAAAGAAAAAAAGGAGCCTGATATTACGTGCCACCGGGTTTAACACCTAATTATATAAGAACTTGGTGAGGACTAATGAAAAGACAGTCAGGACAAAGATATCAGGTTAATGAGACTGACAAATCTTCATCCATAGAAAAATGGGGGGAGCACCTACAGGCCCAGTTGCACTGCCAGCATGTCACTGAGCCACATTAGAAGATTTATTCTTTTATCCAGAATTGTTGGTGCATATCTTTTTTCCTGTTATTTTTCATTTTAAACCGAAGGAGAGAGTTAGTCATTAATGTCAATCATCTAGCTCCATATGAGGAGAATGATGATTCAAGACCATTTTGCTATTTCCAACCCTTGTTGGCTTGTTTTTTGTTTACTCCAAATACATACTGTGGCTTGCCTCCAGGCAGTTTAGAGCTGAGTGAAGGCACAGCTTAATTCTAGCAGAGGTATGCTGAAATGAAAAATGAAAATAACAAGGCGAGAGTCGAGCCGAGAGAAATCAACTTTGTTCTGGAGATGAGAGCAGCAACTTGCTAGCTACAAACTACAAATTATTATTCAAAATAAAGTTCCTCCTTTCAACCATGAAATGGAGAATATTAAAAAGGAGTATGGTTCTGTTGGTCTGACATCACTGAAGCTGACACCACACCCACTATAATTGGTCCATTTTAAATTAGAAAATAAAATAGTATAATTGTCGAAGCAAACATTAGTTCACTACTTTATAGACCCATAGTATGTAAATGTTCCAACCAAACCAAAACACAGGATCATATATTTAAGTGCAGTACAGTGTTAATAAATATGTGGGCTACAGTTCAATGCAGATTTCTTTTAATTCATGCTGTTTAGTTTTACTATAACTCCTATAACTAGGGACCATTGCTGAGACATCTTTAAGTGCATTTTTAAAGAAGTGAAACCAGAATTTTGTAAGGCTTAACGCATCTGATAAACCTGCTGTGCACCGGGGCATAACACTTGTTTTCAACTCAGCTTTTCCAGACAGGAAACCTGTAGACAGGAGAGAAATTCCTCTTGGCCAAGTGAGATTTTTAGACAGCCTAAATTTAGATTTAGCTTATGATGGACACCATTAAAATAAAAGAATAAATTACAATGTAAAATCTGATCAACTGAACCTACCAAATTCAGAATGCTATGACTTTTGTGGACTGCTATTTGTAAAGATGAAGAAATTTCAAGACTGTCTTTGATGAGCACATTTGATTCATCAAGTCTCCAATTGGCTGCTATGCGTTATAATTTTCATTACATCTTACCTAAACATTTGAGTGTGGAGCCTTAAAACTACTTAAGATGTCCAACAGCAAAACCAAACAAACCACATAAAGAGGAGAGAATCTATCAAATTTTTGAAACTGTGAGAAGCAATGTTTGGCACTCTAAGCCGATAAACTACGTAAAAGGATGGTTCAAGTCGCTCAGCCCTATACTTCCAGCACACATGCAGAGCACCTTTCCTGCTGTTGTCAGTCACATCAAGTTTGTGGAGCTAAAGAGAGCCAAACTGTTGCATCTCTGTCAAAAATACGATCACACATTAGATGATCGTGGCAAGGTTTGCTCTCTGAAGTTCATGCTCCAGATGAATCCATGCTGACATCATAGCAGTTCATAACATGTCAATGCAAGATATGCAAATTGATGCAATTGATTACATCAACAAATCAGCCCAGCCTTTAACACAATTGTGACCTCCTGACAGCAATGAAAAGATCTCCTTTGTTTGCTGTATTTTGCTGAACAGGATAATACAGCCATGTGCCTAATCTGCAGTTTCTATGAGCAAGACTCCAACCAAAATCTCCACAATTTATTTTGAGTGCTTTGTCAGGAGTAAAACCCTACAGTTGCAGTGTTTTCCACAAGGGTATTGAATAGCCAACAAGTGGGAAAAAGCAGCTAAATTTCTGGCCATGAAAGCACGAATTTGATGACCTCTGGCAAATACTAATTCTGCTATTCCATAATATACCCCGATCTTAGTTATTGCTCATTCTAATGTATTTTCGTACCCCTAAAGGAGATTTGCCCCTCATCTAAACCCCAAACGTCACATTAGCATCACACTCGTGTGATCATCTCCTTCACACCACACTGGAGCGTCTGCATATACAGGATCGGTCTCGTCCACAAAGCGTCAACAGCAAATGAGCAGCCAAACTTGTGGTGCAGTTTTCCTTTGATATGTGTGAATATTCCTTATTTATTTTTCCATCAACACAATGCACGATTGTGGCATAAGCATGGCAGTGTTTGGGTAGTGGGTGTGAATGAGCAAAAGAGAGAAAGGAAAAAAAGAGTACTGGTGGTTGCCATTAGAGCAGACCAGGTGTTGACGATCAGAGCAGAAGGCTTTAGCAGTGAAGTTGTCTGGTGGCAACAAATGTACATTTTGCCCACAAATAAACACTGTAGAACAAGTTCAACAAGTTTCCAAATCTTGTTTCCCAGCTGCTGTGTAAAGTGAACAGACAATCTGTGGGACTGTTTACGTGTATAGTCAAAAAAAAAAAAAATATATATATATATATATAGACCTGAAGTCTAAATAAATGCTTCAGGTCACGTTTACCCCTGTCAGATGCACGGAGCTGGTGAATACAGATGCATTAGTTAGCTAAAGACAGGCAGTTAGGCTTGTTGTGCATTTTACCCCACAGTCTGTAAATAGCTCTTAATATTTAAAGCCACACCTATTCTTGACTGATCAGAACATTTGTAATTCAGAATCATTAAAACATAACATGACATTAGTTTATATAATTAGTTAACGGCAAAAAAATACATACTAAGACATTTTAAAGTGTGATGCCGAGCCATACGTTTTCTTCATATGACGTACTTTCGTGTGTGTTTAAAATGCCTCTAAGAGATGGCTCTGCTGTAAAAAAAAAAGTGCAGTGTAAATAAAGATAATTCATTCAATCACTTATTAAGCCCATAACTATCTAATGGTATATAAGCCTATGGAAAATACAGTGATTTCAGTGAACTTTTAAAATGCTTGCTACGCAATTGTCAAGTTGTTTTCCAGTTTCTTTTCCCCGGAAGGAGCCCATTCTTAAACATGTTTTGTCATTTTCCACACACACACTGAAAAAACCTCTCTGCTCTGTACTAGGCAGAACACAACCTCTCAGCTGACCGTGTGCAGTGCACACAACATTTTCTTATAGAGCATGTGCAAGTGGGACTGATACAACTAGGCACGTTTCTCTATCATCATAGTCACATCGTAAGGAAGTGAAGGTATGTGGTCTTAACATGTATACACACTGAAAACAACAACTTGTTAATCAAAGCTATTTTATTAGAATAAAAAATTAATATAATTAAGTAGCTAGTAGCTGAGTAGTCCACTGTTTGGCCGGCAGCTGGCGCTTATGGAAAGCTCTGATAGTTGCAGTGTTTCCAAAGCAAAAGTGGATAGATGAACTGCCACCCATGTTGCACCTGTCCACAAGTAATATTCAGAAATCAAGTCAATGTTTTCACCTGACAAACCACAAATGTTTTTCCAGCTATTACAATTATTTGACTTTTTCTGACGATAGGAAGCCTGTCTCTCAGGAGGGCAGCAGAAAGACAATGTGACAGTGTGGATACACTTATACACTTGTATAACTAACACTAACACTTGTCTACCCTAAGAGAAATTGACATAAGTTCCTCTATGTCTATATACAACCAGTCACCCACATTTAAATTCTGAATTTCCCTATTTTATGATTTACACATGAAAAAATTATAAAATTCTGGCATTTAGACTCATCATAGAACTGCAGTGCTCTTTCCGTTGGATGACCCACCCTTCCCTCTGCCGCTCTAGCGCTGAGGGTGTACAGTGCTGCATCAACCCCCACTCAGCCCATCCCCCACTGTAAGTACTGTACACATGCTATCTCAGGAGTGACCACAAGCTTGCAGAACAGGAGCTTCACTAAGCTCAAATCAGTGTGCTGCCAAAATAAACCTTGTTAAATCCAGCATCTTTGGCCAAAGCTTTTGAAAATAGAGGAATAGATCTGCAATAAATGATTTTATCTTTTCAGACTGCATCATACTGATTACTGTGTGCTCATGAAAGTGCAATTTTGCATGAAGAGAGTCACTGATATCTCTGTGCAATGCTCTATGAAGATGTAAGATGGGGCTGGGGGCTTAGGATGAGTGCAGAGATGACAAAGTTGCGCAAATTAGTCGAGCTACAGTACATGACTATTTTCATCTCAAGTCAGGCCTTCACAGAGACCAAGCCTAATGCCTAACCATCTAAAAAAGCATTTACTGTAGCCCACTATGCTATCCACAAAAAAGGAACTGACTGAAGGTCAACAGACAAGATTAGACATTACATGGGCATGAGCAAAGCAGTGCTTGAAATGTCATTTGGCCACTACACTACACATTGTGTTCATTACAAGCAATATGCAGTAGTTGGATCAGGCTATACAATGGGCAATGAGGTGGCAGCTTTGAGCAACATCTACAGCAGAAAAGAACACTCCATGAATACTTAACATGATATGATGCAAAGTGACAGTCAAATGATGTAATGCTGCACAAAGCATAACTTTGAATAACAAATATGAGACCACCATGATTTTAAGCATATGAAAAAGGGTGCATGCACACACATGTATGTCCAAGCACTCACACAGACAAACAGCCACAGTCAAAGACAGTGCATTTCATATGAAACCATTAAAGCCGTTGGTCATGTTTCGCAAAATGTTAACAAACCTCAGCCAGCTCTTTTTGCAAATTAGGAAAATGTAGGCCAAAAGCCCATCAGAGGCAGCATGCTGGAGCAGAAAATGGGCCATGCTAAAGTTTAAATTATAAACAAGACAATCTGCCTGATGTCAATATTTGCTTGTTATTTGTTTGAGGAAATCATTAATCCCACTCATCCACATGCCAAATGTGAACATGAATAACTCACATTCCAGGCATTTTCAAATGTTAGCTGGTGCTGTTCTAGTCCGAATTTTCCCAAATCCAGACAGAACACACATTTTCAACCACACAGTTTGCATCTGGGGGCTGATGGACCATGAACACATGTATAGGCAAACATACAGACAATTGTTGCTGCTGTTCTATGGGACAATTGCCCTTGTCTCTGCCCCGCAGTTTTACTGCTCACATTAAACACACAAAGACAAAATGTCCATTTCAGCGTCAGCAGGGTGGTGGTGGCGTGCAGCCCTCTCCACCAAAAAGCCAAACAAAAGTACGTCCTTGTTGTCATGGACAGAATATGCCATTCTGCAGCCAGCAGACTGATGCTGTTGTCATGTACTCTGGAGCTTTACAATTACAGCCCAAACACAAGGGACATTTGTCAATCATAAAGGGGGAACTGAGTAACTGAGCAGTCCTGGGTCTGGAGTTAGCGACTAATCAGAAAGCTATTATTCTCTCCCCGTTTTCTTTTCGATGATGAGCACACAGTCCACCTAATATTGTAGCCTTACAGCTGGAATAACTTTGTTCTGGATCATTCAACACATATCACTAACCTAAGTCACTATTAAAGCTGATAGTTCACACCAAGAATAACATATAAAACATGTGGTGCCAACAATTATGTATGCAGTTATAGCTCTAATATTACAACAAGGAACTTGATGTTCATTCATATATGAAGCCTAAAATATCACACATAATTCTGAAACAAAACTTTGGTTAAACTGGTCTGTGACTGACAACAGGAAGCTGACAGCTTTAGCTAGTTGGTGTTAATTGTTGTGCTGCATTTGCTCTTTCTGTTTATGAAGTCAGCAAGTAACCTGCCATCAACAAGACAAGGGACAAACATTTTTAACATACAACACCATAGAAAACTCTTAAATGACAGGAAGGTTAGGCCAAATAAACATTAATATCAGATTTAATGTTACTGCTTCCCAAAACTTCACACAACTGTTCCTTTAACTCATGTCAAGATTTTTGCGCCAACACAGTACATGCCTTGTACATACATTAGACATTTCAATAAGACCTACATAGCGGCCACTTTAAATGAGCTTGATTTAATGTGACATTTTGAGATCACCAGCGTCAGTAGTAGTGTTCTAGGTTTTAAATGACTTTTTGTGTCCTGCGGTTTAAATGCTGTTTCAAATTGTGTTTTACTTTATGCCAAAACTCATGGGGAAAAACACTGCATACATGAATGTTTAGCCATTAAAATTGTAAAATATACTGCACAAAATATCACACAGTTCCTTACTAAAAACACTGATAAATTTATATAGATTTTTGTCCTTATAATTCAAGTTTACAAGTGCTCTTCTATCAAGCCAAAAGCAGGCAGTTCTGCAAAATATGGAAATGGTCTGTTAATGAAGCATGCTGCATTCCTTATTGAGTCAATACAGGAATAATTTGTTCCACATTTCTCTCTGAGAGTGATAAAACTGAATATAAATTATGATTAAATCAGTCCAAAAAAAAAAACAACTTAGAAGTTAATTCGTCAACAAGCAACGCTCTGCTCCTCATTTCTCTGATCAATCTGGGTGTGATGGTGCCAAGTGCCTGCATTGGCTGTTGCTATGTTACCGAGTCACAAGGAGGAGGTTGACAAGGCATGAATTTAAAAATGGCCTCTCACTCTTCTTCAGGCTTGCCTGTCAAACTGTGTAAAACTGCAAATGTGAATGTAAGCCATCTATCAATATGTGCAAAACAGAAG
>JAJHUR010004293.1:29736-92423 GCA_027495735.1 Lutjanus campechanus | reverse complement strand
CAACAACTCATTTTCAAGGGAGGCTGTAGATACTGTGGTTACTAGTTCAAAGGTGAAATCAGTGTTCTCCAACTGCTTATCTTGGTAGGAAAGAGAGTCCTAACATGTAATTTGTGTTACGGTGAACCAAATGGAAATCAGACAGCGTGTTTCGTGTGCACTTACAGGATGTCAGTTGAGTAGGCGGTTCTTCATTGTGGCTCACACGACCCCAGAATGTGGTCTAAGTGATCAGGATCTCCATGCGTCTTTGATGCATCTTGAGTGCATTCACACCTGTGTTTACAGCTGTCATTTGTGTTTGGATCACCCAAGACGTATATGAATGGCAGGTGAAACCAGGGCCTTAATCCTGTCAGGGCTGTGCAATATGTATTATATTGCTATTGTGACATGAGACTAGATATTGCCCTAGATTTTGAATATCGTTATGTCATGATATGACATAAGTGTGGTCTTTCTCTGGTTGCAAAGGCTGCATTACAGGAAAAAAAAAGTAATTTTCTGAACTTTTCTAGCTGTTCTATTATTCCTGTTTGCCCACTTAGTCATTATATCTTCATTCATTTTCTTAATATTTTGTCAAAACACAGATTGCCATCCTTGCAATGTTGTCACCTTATCAATTTTTAGTTATTTGGCCAAAAGTTTCCATTTTTTTGTCCACCCTGCCCTAATCTACAGTAATGCATCACATTCTATGAGATCATCATATGTTTGCACTGTTCTCAGATTTACTGTAATTTAGAGAAAATGTCTATATCAAGATATAGAATGTATATCCTGACACAGCTCCAAAACCTTGAGATATTATTTATAAGCTCTAAATTTTGAACTGAGTATTTATAAGACAAACAAACACTTATAGCTCTGTCACTTGAATGTAATGGAAATACATGAGGGGAGCAAACTAGGGCCTCTTCTTTTACATGCTGGTGTTTTTTGTTTTTATATTTCATCTATATTTTTTCCATTCTTCCCTTCCTCTCTTTCTCTCTGCAGACTCTGGTCAAGTTGAATCCCAAACTTCAGCCGATGCTTGACATGATCCAAGCTAACAGGGCCAATTGGGAGGAACTGAACAAGAAGAGACAACGCGGCCAGAGTGTCTCTGCGCCGGCGAGCCCCTGCAGCGGCGACAGCACAGAAACAAGCGGCTGCACTGTGGCCAAAATGGGCAGCACACCCTGCTGCAGCGGCGATGCTGACGGCACAACATTTAAACCTGTTAGTTAGCTTCTGACGCCGCCTGATCCGAGCTGATCTCTTAACCAGGCTTGTTTCCTCTTAAATGCGGCCTGCAACAGAGGCAGTGCAGTGCATGCAGAGGTTCTTGGGCTCTGCTCCTCTTCGCTTTTGCTACTAGAGATGAGCTTTAGACTTAAGTGCGGCGCTATCATAGAAGTTTTTCTGCTCTCGTTCAGTCTTCCTGTGCTGAAGGCTGACAGAGCTGTGTTTGGCAGGCTTGTCGGAGCAGCTACAAATCAGCTGATGACACAGTGTCAGAAGGGAAACTCAAACCACTGTGTCAACACGTCAACCAGTGAGCTAACACTAACTATTCTGGGCATTGCACAGATTCTTCGGCACAACAAGGCATGGAAAATAGTGGAGAGGAATGTTTGTCTCTGCTGTGGTTCGTTTTGCTCTCCATACCTCCTCGTTGCTCGCATTTTGTCCGGGGCAACAGAGATATTTTTTGTAAATCTGTACATAATGCTATTGGGTTATTTACAAGTGCTGTTTAAAAACTAACTGTAAGCTCTGGATTGTAACGTGGCTGTCGAGTTTCTGAAGGATAAAGGGGTGCAGGAACAGCACGAGCTGTGATGGCGCTTGTGATGCAGATTGAGTGCTCCGCTCCCTCCCTTCCTGTGCCTTGTTTTAAGATCCTAATGAAAAATGCATGGCCTCCTCACCGAGATTAGTAGGTAGTATGAAAATCCATGTTGAACCATGACATATTTTTGCCATAATTTGTAAAACCAATGTTACGTCTTGACCCCTTGTTAGCCACAAAGCATTAACATTATATAAATACAGAAATCTATTTTGCCCAATTTTATAAATGCAGGGTCTCACTTGTCACACACACAAACACACACACAATGTGCCTTGATGAAGTTGTTCTGATATCACATTAATTTCTGCAGAAAAAAACCCTCCTTTCATTTCCCGAATAAACACTGACAGCTGGAACATAAAGCAAAGTTATGTTTAATATAAACTCCTCACTAAACTACATTTAAGAGACATTTTAAGAAACACACTCACTTGCTTTCTGGCAGAAAATTAGATGAGAGGACACCACTCTTGTATCTCTTAAAGGGATAGTTTGGATTATTTGAAGTCAGGTAGTATGAGGTACTTATCAACTTGTCTAATGCAGCCGTGATCGGTTGGTTTGTTTGTGTTCTTGTATGACTTCTGTGTTTAAAAAGGTTTGTCTGGATTCACCAAAGTCACACAATAACACAAACGGTACACCAGCATCTCCTGTGTTCTCTGAGGTAAAATCACGTTTTTTTTGCCAATGGAGGCTGGTTGGTTTGGAGAGACCGATATTTGGCTTATGTGACAGCGGTTTCCTGTCGAAAATTGCTGTCTGATGGCAAAGTAAAGCAGTGAAAATATTCTAAATGGAGCATACACACGGATTGATTTTAGGTGGCTAAAATACATTTGGCTGTTGACCCTGTCCTCAGCAGTTCATTGCTTATGTTTCGTGTTGGTACTCTTCTCTGCTTCTATAAACTGGGGGCGTGTTGACTGCCCCACTTCAAATAATCCAAACTATCCCTTTAAGTGAAACTACAACCAGCTGATGGTTAGCTTAGCATTGCACAAAGACTATAAACAGGGGTAAACAGCAGCTTGTCTTTCCAATGGTAATAAAATCTACCTATCAGCTCTTAAATTAAAACATCATATTTTATTTATTTGATTTGAACAAACCATGGTTAACACTTTACCAGGGGTTAGGTGTGGGGCTGTATCTTGGCCAGAACCAAAAGTTTCCTGCAGTCTCTGGTGATAGAAAACCTCTGCGTCATGTACATATAATTTAATGTTGAATGTTTTCTTTTTTTCATGACATTTCAAAGTGTGTACATTTTGTTTATCTAAAATACATGTTTTATGCTTTTACTAAAGTTTGGTTGGGAACCTAATGTACCTGTTGGACCACAGACTAAAGAAAGAAACATCTTGAGTTTACCAGAAACTATACACGGGCGTGACATGACATCAGACATGTGTTGGGGGTTAGAATGTTTATTTGTGCTTTGAACATAACGACTGTAAAACAATCAGAAAATAATGTTAATAACACCAGTAAAATGGCAAACTAGCACTTTTACTCTTTGGTTTGTGTGCAGATATAACATGGTAATTTATGAACTTTAAAGGTGATGGGTGGATTTTGTTACATTTGGAGAGAACCAAGCCAGCTGTTTCTAGTCGTTATGCTAAGCTAAGCTAACCATTGGCTGGCTGCAGCTTTATTTAAGGGAAAAAATGGGAGTCATACCCTTTCATCCTTTTTTTCTATAATTTTTTTTCCTGTTTACTGATTTTGGAAAGTGGTATAGAAATTCAGCAGAACAAACACACAAACAATAACAAATGCACAGGAAAACAAAAAACAACAAAAGAAAGCACAAAAAAAAGGAGAAATCACACATTTTAACACACAAGTAACAAGGTGTCAAACCTGTGACACTGTGACAGAGTTAAAGAGGTAGAACATCAAATATTCAGTTTAATGTTTCAATCAAACAAACCACAGGTTTGAATCCTCTCACCTAACTGTTTGCCAGAAAGCGAGCGAGTGTTTTTCCAAAAATGTCCGAATTTTGCTTTAATCTAATTTTTGGCCTTTTCTCGAGGCTCACAGTTGCTACTGAAACAGCTGTTAAAATATCCAAAAGAGGACTGAATTGAAACTTGTAGTACTGAAGTGCCCATGTAGTCACAAGCTATTATTTTGATATTATTATAATGATTATTATAAGTATTATTTTTTGGGTGGGGTATGCCTTATGACTTGTGTTGTAGCTTTGTTAATTGGAGTTTAAAACGTGACTGTGCACATTGTGTGGCATGGATCTGTGTGCTCTACTGTATTTTAGTTGAAGAGCTGAATTGAAGTCGAACCAGAAACATTTTGAATTGCATGTTTTATGCAGTATTAAATTCAACCACTTGCTAAGGATGTAGCAAACATGTGAGCCAACAAATACCTCGTATTTTGAACTTTACCAGTAAACACGTTATCTCATCAGAAATGCATGATTTTAATTCTATTGCATCATGTTACGTGACTTAATGAATATCGCTGTTCTATTTTTCTATTAGGTCTCCAAATGTGGCCAACTTCTACTTGTCTTTTTTGCAATGTAACGTGCTTCTTGTATTTCTTCTTTCCTCTCCCAGTTTGGACTCTGGATTTATTTACGGCAGGCTAAACTGAAAGAAACCTAAAGGCATGAAAAGGCAAATGTGCAATGTTTCTGTTCAGAGTTTAAATAAAAAGATGCTGCTATATGTCCTCTGGTTTATTTTCTCACAAAAGTACATTTACTCAAACACAAATTTAAGATGCTTCTACTTTACCTGAGTATTTCTATTTTTGTTCAAACTGATAAACTTGATTGTTTTTTGTAAATATATGCTCATTCTGATTTTTGAAGAGTGCAACATGTTTCAAAAAAGTTGTGACAGGGACAACAAAAGACTGAAAGTTGTGGAATGATCAAAAAACACCTGTTTGGAACATTCAACAGGTAAAAAGGGTTAGCTGGCGAGAAAACTGCAGGAATTTAGGGATTTCACCGTCTACAATCCATAATATCATTAAAAGATTCAGAGAATCCAGAGAGGGCAAGTGACCTTTGACCCCCTCAGGTGACACCGCATTAAAAAGTCACATAATTGTATAAAGGATACTACTGTACATGGGCTCTGAAAAATATTGTTTGTAAACAGTTTGTTGCTACATCTACACATGCAAGTTCAGACTCTGCCATGCAAAGTGACAGCCATGTATGTGCTGTGGTCTGATGAGTCCACATTTCAAATTGTTCTCAGAAATCATGGACGTTGTGTCCCCTGGGATAAAGAGGAAAAAGGACCATCCAGACCGTTGCCAGCACAAACTTCAAAAGCCAGCATCTGTGATTTGCAAATCATTGCATTGTCCCAACTTTTTTAGAACTGGGGTTTGTAGATCAACGAATAAATTATGATGTATTGTTATTTATTAAGCTATCCAGCAGTTTTTAAATAGCTGAAATTAGCCTTTACCAGCTTAGTGACCAACATTAGTGATGCTCACACCTTAATGCATCACTAACTACAATCCATTACATTATATATTGATGGGGTGAGAACCAGAAGGGTTTAAGACACATTTTGGGCAAATATGAGTCATTTACATCAAACGAAAGCTCTATGAAGAGAACTTTTTACTGTAAGAAGAGCACATGTGAATCGGCGAAAAGGACTAATACTGAACTCACTGAACTATTTGGACCCAAAGTGGTGTATAAGTGCTCTGACGTCCTTTTAGAATATAAGAGCACAGGCACAAAACACAGCACATGTACAGAAAGACACCAGGAAACTAATGAAGAACAAATCAATCTGAAACTTATATGACCTCTATGAAATGTGCTGCACTTGCTGTATATAATGATATTAATATATTTTAATTTTCCCAATGTTTGATATCTGTTTTTGAGAGCTTATTTGCACAGATGGTTATTTGGTTTAAGGATTCGTGTACTTAATTGTTATTCAAAAACTACTTAGTAGAACACTTTTGATAGAAATTTTATATATTATCACAATGGACTCAGTGACCTACTTTCAATTAATTAGCAAAATATTTATTATTGTTTGTAACAGAATTAATTACATTTAATTAACTGATATTATAAACTATTATTTTTATAATAGTTTACATTATAAGAATTGATTACTGTCACTTTTAACTCGTTAATGTAAAGTTTTTTTTTCATTAGATACAATTTTTTTTTCATATTGTGTATCAGATTAAATGTTGCTTCATGAACAAAAAATACATTTTTTGTTAATAACACAGTAAAAAAAAAAACATTTAGGAATATAGTAGAATCAAACAATATTTTCTCATTAACTTAACATACAAGTTCTATTTTTCAAGTTAATTACTTAAAATTTCTAGTATCTATTTTCAGAACTTATGAGCTCATGATCAGCATATTATCAGACTTCCCAGCATGCATTGTTTGAGAGTTAAAACTCTCCTGAGATCCCGAGAAAACACTGTGACATGAAGAACTGACTTTACCAACTGAGAAAATGTAAAACAAAATCAAGTTTGTAATGTTCATCAGTGTGATCTGAGAGTTGTGGGTTCAACTTAATATCTTCAGGTTATTGTGCATGCTTTCGATATTAAGTTTATTTGACTAGAAATGTTCATATTAAATCACTGCAACCTTAATTACCCAATAAGAATATTGTCATCCACATGTTTAAGAAGTTTTGAATGGCGACTTAATTTACTAAAGAAGGTCAAGACAACTTCTGGTCAGTTTTTGTTTGGGTCTCCTGTCAAGTTGGTCAAATGTAAGTAAAGCCCCTCTGCTTCCCAGCAGCCCTCCATATATTATGAAAAGGACCATTCTGCATAAATATTGCTTTTGGTATGTTTTGATAATCATACATTTTGTACTTTTACTTAGCAGTAGTAGAAGATTAATTTTTTAAAATATTTTTTAATATTTTTACACTGATATTGCTACTTTTGCTTCAGTCAAGGGGCTGAATACTTCCTCCATCACTAAATATTCAGTGTTTCTCCCAGCGCAGTGCTGCCCTCATGTGGACAAATTTAATACACACATGAAATATGTCTCAATGAATACTGCAGACATATGCACATTTCATTGAGACACATCTGATGAAAATACAGATAAGAAACACGACGTATCAGCAAGAAAATTGAAATTAGTTGCAAACATGAATCTGAAATCAATATTGCAGAACTCTGGGAACTCCAGTGATTGATCAGCAATAATATTGAGGCCTGAATGTCTCATGTCTCATTTATGCGCTGCATTCATTCACACAATCCTGGGCATTAAAGTCCAGTGTGTGAGGAGTGTGAGAGCTGCAGTGTATTTCATCGACCAAGGCTGAGCTCTGTTGCTGTTGATAGGTGGCGGTGACGTCGGCGAGCAGTGTGTGGGTGGCTGTGTGGGTGAAGATGAGCCGGTGTGTAGAGAAAAAAAAAAATCCTTCCTGTCAGGAAGCAAAAGACAGGCTCAGTTAAACTCCTCTGTGCTGGATTACCTTGAGCTCAGTGTGACGCAGGTAGAGGAAGAAGAGCAAACAAAAAGCTGCTCTCAGGCTCCTGTTGACCCTCCCAGCGCCGTCTGACGGCACAAATAAAGGCTACTACTGAAGAGCTGAATTGGAAATGATGTGTGCATGTGAGACAGAGGAGGGGAGGATTTCTGCTCTCTGAACGGTGTTGTATTCTGCTAAAAGAGAAAATCAGCAACCCCTGGGTTGTTTTAGTTCAATTTATTGCACAAACAGCATTGACAAAATGTACTTGGATGTTACTATGTTGTTTAGAGAAGTGGAAAATAACAAAAAAAACAACAAAAAAAACCCCACGTACATCCATGACATTCAAAAGCTCTTTGACACGGGAGGTAAAATGTCAGGTGACAGGTCCCTAATGAGTCCTTTTATTTGGGGGAATATTAAGAATCTAAAGGACATGATGTGAAGCACAGATCAGAAGGAAAAAAAGGCAGGATTCTTCAGAGCTCCCTTAAAGGGTCAATTCACACTAAAGTCAAAAATATGTATTTTTCTTCTTAGCTACAGTGCTATTTAAACATCTAGACCGTTTGGTGTAAATTACTGAGTTTTGGAGACACGTCTGCCTTCTCTTGAATATAATAGAACTAGATGGAACTTGGTTTGTGGTGTTCAAAGCGCCAAAAAAAACAAAAAAACAAAAACAAACAAAAAATACAACAACTCAACAGCAATTTCTCCTTACAGAAATTATGACCCAGTTACTCAAGATAATCCACACACCTTGTGATCAGTTTCATGTAGGAACTATTTTCTTTCTACAAACTACATACGCCAACCGAATCACAGAACAGAAGGAAGCTTGCATCTCAAGGCTCATTTATGCCCCCTTTATGTACAAAAATAGATGCTTCTGCTTCAAGCATAAACAGTATAGAAATGGACATGACAGCTTCCCAAAAGTGAAGCCAGAATATCTTGATCGCCCCCTGTTGGCTGGTTGCAGTGCAGGTCATAACCCAGCCCCCTCTGTTATTAGATGATATCTCTAAAACTCAGCAGCTCACAGCAAAACAACCAAATGTCTAAATAGCACTAAAGGTCAGAGGAAAAATATGCTTTTGATTCTGGGGTGAACTGCCCCTTTTAAGCTTTGCTTTGATTCAAAATCAATGTTGAACAGTGACAAATGGTCCAAGTCTGGTATCAAAACATAACATGACAGTATCCGCTCCAAAAACCTTCACACAGTACAGATACACGAACAAGGCAAACTATTTCAGGAAGAACTTCAGGGCAAACACCAATTATATGAAGCAGAAATAATTCAACAAACATGAAGTTTTAGCACATGTAACAGTCACACATATCTTACAGAAGGGTCATCTTTGCATATGCTGGTTAAAAAAATACAGTTTAGCTGTGCATGACTTTACTACATGTGTGTGTGAAGGTTAGGTGGTTGGTTACAGTATGTTTGCATGATCTGATGCGTTGAGTCTTTGGTACAACGTGAGCACCGGGATCCAGAGGCTTTAAAATTGCAATTGCAGTCACACTGAAGCAGGCATGATAAAAAACAAAAAAACAAAAACACAATGGCTTTTTTTTCCACTTCACTTTCTCAGTAACAAACCATGCAAGGTTAACGCTTTCAGTACAAAAAACTAAACACACAAGGAATATCTCTCTTTGTAATCACACTGGACTTCCAGGAGGGGGGGTGGGGGGGTTTCTTGTTAAAATTTAGGTGGGGCAGAGGGAGCCTTTAGTTGAACAAGTTTGTCAGCAGAGGCACACGCACGCACACACAAACACACAGAGTCCAGAAAAAGTCTCTTATGGCATTAGGTCAGTACAACAAAAGGATGAACCGGAGACACAGAAAACATCATGTCCAAGTTAACTTTGCTTCACAAAGGGAGTGTATAGAAGGAGACGGGGGAAGGCAGACAGAAGCTTTAGAAAGGCACAGAGCTTTAGAAAGCGCATTCATCTAGAACTTACCACTAAAGAAGTGCCACACACACACACACACACACACATACACACACACATACATACACAAGAGGAAAGTAAACACAAACAGATGTTGGCAAGGATATTTTAGGAAATGGATAAACATAAGCAAATGTGACAAAATCAAGGTTTTGTTGCATCAGGTCAGGCTGTAGCCGTAACTCAGCAGCAAGAAAAACTATCTTCACTGTGAATGATGATTGTTACAGCGTGTTAAGTGCAATATAATGTAAAAGAAAAGGTTTGGGTGAATCAATAAATGGCACCGGATGACAGTTTTGTTTTGTTTTTTTGATGAAAAAGACAAGATCTCTCTCCGTTTTAATTTCATATTTAGTATCTATTAATCCAAGATGCTTTTAGAAAAAGGTGAGTTAAGACGGACAGGAGCGGAAGATTAGAGGAGGTTCCTGTTGCCGAAGATGTTATGGGGGTCCACATAGTCCTTGACAGACTTGAGCATCCCTATGCCGACATTGGAGATGGTGTCTCTCATCCACTCCTTCCGAAGTTTCCCCACTGAATGACAGAGGAGAGAAAAAAAATAAATAAATAAACTCGAGGAAGAAGAGGACCGAGGGGGAGAAATAGAGGAATCGGCACGGCTGATTGCTCAGCAGGCTGCTGGGAGCCAATCAATCTTGTGAGAGTGAGTGAATAAACAGAGGGTGATAAATGCTTTTATTCAGAGAGGAGAAATGTTTTGCATGGCATGATTTATGGAGCTCAGCAGACTATCAAACTCATTAGGCTCTGTGTGTTCCCAGAGGAGGGGCCGGCTGGCGGCTGTAGCGGGCCGTCCCCGGCTCCCTCGCTCTTTGAGCCACCACTCCCCTCCGTTTCCCTCCCTCCAGAGCCACCGGAGCGTTTTTCTGTGTGTGTTTCTGTCTCATTGTGCACACGAGCTCGCTCCTGCAGCTGACCCGCGAGGCTGTTGTGCTCGCTTGTCCCGAACGTCGCTCTGTGCCCCCTGACACTGGCCCGAGCACCAACAGGGTGCCAAAGCCAACCGTGGAGCGCCACACAATGGCCCTCTGTCAGCAGGACTTTGGCTTCAGCCGCTCTTCACCCTCCTCCTCCTCCAAAACCCCCCAACCTGAGGAGCGAGAGCGGCTGTGGCACCAAGCCTAGTGAGGGTGCCCATTGCTTCACCAGCTGTCCAGTCCGACATACTCCACAGCGTTCGTACCCGACAGGTTCTTAGCGGAGAGTCTGGAGCCAGCGAGAGGTCTGGTGGCTGCGGAGGACTGAAAACCTCACCAGAGAGCCAAACTCTTGTTAGAGAACTTCAAATTAAATAGAAACTTTGATTTTCTACAAGACAAAAAAGCTGCTTCTTTTTTTGTTTTTGTGTAAACTGAGACAAAATCTGTACGATGAGGATCAATTTTCACATTATGTAGAGATGCCGAAGATTTAATTTAATCATTGTTATAAAGATATTTTTGGGCATTTTGCTTTGATTTGATAGTTGAGACAGTAGAGACAAAAAATGGGGAGCAACAAATCAAGCAACAAAAATCCTGAGTGGTTTAAGTGGGCAACTGCCCCAAGCGTCGCCTGAAGCCCCAGACTCATTTGTGTATCATTTGGATTTTACAAAGTGCACCTTTGTTAAGGTACTTAAAACACTTAAGTACAATATCATCTAAGCTTGTCTCTGCAGTATTAACTCATTTTGTGGCCCTGAGCTGTGTGTATGTTATAAAATTAAATAAAATTACCACAACATAGGTCCAACTACCCCGGCCTCTTCCCTAAAGGGTTAATCCTGGCATCCCTCATAGAGTTGAACTGACTGGTCAGTTAATCAATAGAAACTAATAATCTTTACAGACGATCTTAAAGGGAAAAGATGAGTCGTTCATGAATGTTTGGTCACATTTTCTGGATTTTTTTTACCTACAGATGTAAAAAAAAATGTACTTACTTCCAACTAAAGGAAATTACAACAAATAAACAAGAAAACATCAGATTGTTCCAGTGTTTCCCAGTGAGGATGTCCTAACTTACTCTGTGCGAACAGGCTAAGCGACATATTGCTTGCTTGAAAAAACGCTTGCCCTGGCTCTATTTTAGCGAAGTTTCGCACCCCTGCTTCACCTCAAACCTATTTTATCTGCTCAAAATCAACGCCATCTGGCTACTGATGACTGTTTACCCTAAACTAACATACATATAGCAGACTGGAACAATATTTTATTTAATTTCATATTGTTAAATGTCATATTAATAAAATTATTATTATTATTTAATCTTATTTGATTATTTCTGTGTTTTTGTTGGATATGCTGTGCGGCTGTCTGGGTATTAGTAGATAGACTAGTAGATAATAAAATAATCTGTCAATAGTTGCAGCTTTAGTTGCCAGCCTGAATCAAACTGGGGATGTTGCAGTTACAGTGTAAAAGTTACAGAAAGAAAGAACAAACAACTTTAACTATGTCAGATCAGACTTGGGTACATGTTAACTTTTGGAGGTCACGTCAACTTAAAAGAAACGCCCAGTATCTTTATTTCAAAACTCAAAAAGATAGATTTGAGAACAGAGCAGCTGAGAACAGCTGCTGCTCACTGAGTAAACACTGTGTAAGCAGTGTAATCACCTGAGATTAGATACAGAGGCCTGAAAATAGAACGGTGTATGATAAAGGTGTTCACACGCCTTCCCTTCCATCTCTACACGCCTCCCTCTGCATCACAAGCTGGGGAGCTCCAGTGTTAATAGGGCATGTTGAGGGAGGGATGCGTTATCAGAGTCCAGCCAGGAAACCCAGATGGGGATCAGCCATGAGGCCAGTGAGGCCTGTCTCCTGACAAAACAGGGCAGACAGCGGGGTCACCAGGGATTCTGATACCACACGCACCTCCAGATGGTGACAGAGGGACCAATCAGCTGCTACCCAATAACTAAGAAAGCCCCCTGCTCTCTCCAACCTCCTCCTCCTCCTCGGTCCTTCCTCCGTCCCTCCCCTCCTCTCAGGAAAAGGAGAGAAAACAGAAGGTGCTGGGACTGCATCATTGCCTCCATCACTGTGATAATTTACACATCTATCTTGTCATATTCTCTCTTTTTTGCTTGCTATTGCAATCAATCTCACCGAGCTCGGTCTGTGCAGCTGAGACATGCAAAGAAGTGCAGGTATTTATTTCAGAAATGACAGAATTTTTTTAAAGTGTCATATTTCTCTTGTGTGGAAAAGCCTGGGGAAGCTCAGGGCGGAAGGCAAGGTGGGAACTTCACTAAACCAGGTCGTTTTTCTATCTCAATAAGAGCAGTGACTTGTGTGGGTGGAGGAGTTATCAAGCTTTGCAGAGCCACAAGGTGAGGTGAAGATGCTGGGCACCCCGGGGTGGCCCCCGCATACAGAGGAGACTGCAGAGGCCAGGCTGAGCCTCAACCCCACGACACGCTGCTCTCACTCTCCCTGTGCTGCTCTGACAAATGAGGGGTCAGGACATGAAAGACGGGCTAAGGTAGCTGCCCCTGCGTTCCTGTGATATGGCCGAGCCGGAGTACGGGCTGAGAAGGCGCGGTGCAGGGCTGATAGATGGATGACTCTCCTGGTGATGGATGTTCAACAACTCTTCACCACGGCGACACTGGTGACCTAGTTAAAGAGGACACTTCTCCCAATGTTCTGGCTTCCAGAACCAGCATATAATCAAAGATACACGCAACAAAAGTATAAAGGCAACACTTTTGTTTTTGCTTGTTGAAGTAAAAAAAAAAACAACCTAAAACTTCTTCTGTGCACACAAAAGGTTTATTTCTCTCAAATTTTGTTCTCAAATTTGTTGAAACCCCTGTTAGTGAGCAATAATCCATCTACCCGACAGATGTGGCAGATAAAGATGCTGATTTAACAGCACAATTGACTCCTCCTAAGTCCCGCCCCTTTTTGCTCTGTGCTATAACAGTTGATCAAGCTTGGTACCTGGCAGATCCTTGGTCAAGTTTCTCATTTCTTGTTTTTCTAATGTTTGCAAAACCTTAGCCAACTAGCTAGGTAATGACTGATGTAGATTAGGTAGCTAGGTAGCGAGCATTTTGCTAACATTAATTTAAAATCCTCCTTGCTAAGGTCCCTCTGCAACATCTTTTAACCATCTTCAAAAAGTTGGTTCTTTTCAACAGGGACGAGCCTAACACTTGTTGCCTTTGGATTGGTTAGGTTTAGGCGTGAGGAGTGAGATTGGATAGGGTTAGGGTATAAACTGGAGAACAGAGAAAAAAGAGGCAGGACTTAGGAAGGACCAATTATTGTGCAGATGTGCCTTAAGTGTGGTCACAATAAAAGGCCGCTTTAAAATGTGCAGTTTTATGTTGCAAAAACACATTTATTTGGGCTACTGATAGCAACTCTTTTTCTCTCAAGGGCAAAGTCACGACCCACCCTACACTGCCTATGATTGGCTTTCCCTGATATTCTTACCCCAACAAATCACTCCTTATGCCTAAACCTAACCAATGCAACCAATGATGGCAGTGAGTACAAGCCAGTCAGAGACAGTAGGGTGGATCATGACTATCCTCTCCTGAGAAAAAAAAAGGGTATCTGTAGCCCTATGGGTGAGAGCAGCCATACGTCACAGTGAAAACAAGTCCAGTCAGTATATACTGTATGTCTGTGTCAAACACTTCATCACAAGTTAGTTCATGATGCTACTGAGTACATGACATGTGGCCCTACCATTAAAAACATGCCTTTAGAATGAAGTTTGGTTCAACAGTACCAAAACAGCAAAACAAAGTCTCTTAACGAAACAATTTAAATAGTGACAGATGTCTGAAATACATTAATTGAAGATTCAGTAAGATTGGTGTACAGTATATGTATATGTAAGGTTCGTCCACTTTGATAGAAACAGACTCAAAGAACTTCTATTTCCTTATTTTTTGCTATTTAAGAGCGTCAATCGTAGATTATCAAAGACATAGCATAATTGCTCACCTGATTGGCCACATGATAGCTAAAAAGCGATACAGTTTTCTTATTTTATACATTTAAACTGGCAAAGACCTTGGAATTTGTATTCACCGCCAGTCAAATTAGAGGGGTTGTTTTCACCCCAAAAAGGGTAAAAGCATGATGCAGGTGCAAAGTACCCAGATGGACTGTTCACATCCACGTGAAACAGCCATGGTTCAGTGCTTAATTTTTTCAAGACAAGACTGTATATTTTAAAGTGGCCAGTGACCAGTCTAACACCTGTACAATAATTGTAAAAGTAATAAAACTATTATTAATAGATTATGTTTATATGGCATTTTATCATAACTCTGCTTTTTTTCAGCATCTTCAATTATTTGTGTGCACAGAATAAGTCTTAAACTTTGTACTTCAACTTATGACAGATAGGAGCTCAAACAAAAGTTTTGTGTTAATATTTTTGTTGAGTGTATAATTAAAGCTTTTGCCTGTGAGTAAGTGATAAATCTGACTCCATCTGGAAGTTAAAACTGTCTGCATGTCTGTGATGGGCAGCAGTCAACACATGGTGGTGTCTAGCTGAGTATTATGTCCTGCAGCGCTCTACACGCCCAGATTCCCTTACCTACGCCCACGCAGCACAGCACTGACCTGCTGTAAATACAGGGCCACAAAAATGTATATTTCCTCCGGTGCCCTCCCACCTCACCATCCTTGACTACATCTGTTTTGTTTGATACACAAAACCCAGTGAAACTAGCTCCATTTGTCAAGCGCTGATTGTGGGCAGACAAACCGGCCTGTCTGCGCCCAGATAGCGAGCCCCACTGTTATTAATCACAATTACAGAGTGGGCCTCGCACGCGGGAGCTGCATCAATATCCCCTCCTCTCCCCCCTCTGTCACCTCCCCGTGCTGCTCGGGGTGGCTGGGCCACCGTTTGGAGGTCAGTATACAGCCGGCGATAACGGTGGCATCATTTACCCCGGCCCCGCCGCCTCCTTTTTATTAGCAATCTTTTAATTTTGAACCCGTCCCCGCCTTCAGGAAAAATTGTGATTTAATATCGCAGCTGATTCACTGCATACTGTTTTTGACAGGTGTGATGAATAGCCTGAAGTGATGTATGAAAACAGCGAGGCGGATGGCAATATAGATAAGGCAGCCATTTCGGTTAGCCCTGATGGGGCCCGCAGAGTTTGCTACGCTGCCCTCCCCTGCTCACGTTTCATTCGGTCACTGCTGAAATGAACAAATAGCCGAGTCAGAGCAATTCATCTGAGCTGCGGGAACATATTTTGGACATGTGAAGGAAGCAATGAAAGATCTCCGGCCAAATGCACATTTACAGTGCGACTGGCTGCCTGCTCGCTGGCATGGAAGAGCACGCTGGGAAAGCCCGCCATGCTGTCTTTGCCATTCAGTGCAACCTTTTTTTTTGTGAATTATAAACTAATAGTCCAGGCATTTTACCAAGAGTGGGTCAACCTCACATAAAATGCAACATAAACTAACTCAACAGATTTTGTATCCTCAATATGTTATGAATGAGAGAAAAAACACAACTTAATAAATCTTATGAAGGGAAAGTTTTGAAAATTGCATAACTATTATATGATGTTTATTATTCATAAAAGTCTCCTCTGTGGCATTTGTTCCCCACCTGGGGTCTGGGGGACAGCAAAGATCACAGGGGATCTTTGATAATGAATTATTATTATTCATTTGCTAAGGATGAGTGTGTATAAACATACACTGTTGGGTTTTTAAAAGGAAACTGTTCAGCTTATACTATATAAAAAAAACATTTGCCAAAGGGTAAATGTTCTAAGAATGGAAACAATTATAATTTAAGTTATTTTTTACGTTACTTATAAGGGGAAAAAAGCTCCTATTCACAGTCCACAACTGATTAGACCTGAACAAACAGATATGGGAAGACTTGTAAAATATGACAATTTTAACTACTTCCTGCCTCCCTTTTTTTTTGGCTTTTATTTATTTTATATGATCTTGAATTCAATAGTTCAGAGGTTTTACACTGTTTGTCAGAGGACAACACAAGTAATATGGAGACATCGATGGTGGCTTTAAATTGACTTAATTTAAAAAAGTGTTTATCAGACAAATCAGAAATACAGCTAAATACATAAAAAAATAACACTATTAGTTTAATATTTACAATAAAAGTATAAGCTTTTACTTTAAACTCTGATCAGTTGGTTGCATCTGAGGTTGACAGAAGAAAATATAAGAGAAATTTAAGAGAATGTTGCTGCATGAGGCCCCATGTCTCCTATTAAACAGTTTTTGGGTGATTGTGGACAGCGCTGAATCATTTGTGTGGACATGAGACAAGAAAACATGCATAAATCAGTTTTTTAAATTGTGGGAAATTGTGTCATTACTCATTTTTCAATATTCCTCCCACTTGGATTTCTTACTTTTGAAGTGTTACAAATGACATATTTATGTGACGAGAAAAGTTAAGAGTTTCTGTTGTAATTTGTGTGAGGTTATAATGCCTGTGCTATAGAAGAAAGTGCAAATACTGTGTCATTAAATTCAGTGTTCTACTCTGTGAATGTTTCTGGTTGTAGTACCTCCATGGTGATGTGACAAGCTCCCTCCATTGGCAAGGATCTCTTCTCTAGCTGCATGCTGGGAAATAAAAAAAAAAGAAGAGGAAACGCACACTCAGCCATATTATATAAGATTTAACACATCTGATGTAATTGTGATCTATGAAGGGACTGGACTGTGCCATAATGTAGCTGTTCATACCTCCACTTGTTCATACACGTGTACTGGATCACCGAGTCCTCTGTAGTTGAAGGCAAAGTAAAAGTAGACACAGGCACCAGCGTCGTACGTCTGAGTCACCCTGTGAGAAAACAGGTAGGAAGAGTCATGTTTAAACAAGCAGAAAAAAGACTTCTTAATGTTTCCCCTTCAGCTCTGAGAGTCTAATTTACATTAAACCACAGAGCGGAGTTTGTCAGGGTGCTCCATTTTCATACAATAAATGCATTTCTAAGGTCTGGCTTTCCCCCGTGAACCCCTGACCTCAATTCCATTCATGGTTCTGAGAAAGCAGAGGCAGCGAGGAAGCACTGTCACTTCTAATAACACAACATTATCAGACATTAAATGGCTTTTACTGGATCATCAGAGCCACATTTGTCCTGCAGGTAACAGGATGACTCAACTGACACTTCGATGCAGAGCAGAAAATGGATTGGTTTGTTGTTTTAGAGACAACAAAATATCCTTACTGCTCATGTGGCTGCTGCTAAATAAAATGTAGCAAGAACACGTGTAAGACGCATTTTGTTGAGAATTAAAATGCCTCGCCAGTTTGCATGGCCTCGTTCCCTGTGGAGGAGCAGGGTGCAGAGCCCTTGTTCATTTGACATGGCCCATCACCTGGCACGCTGGCTGTTCTAGAGGTTAAATGGACAAATCAATCATGTGACAGACCGCAGCCGGGAAATGAATGGCTGTAGCATAATCAGGCTGAGGCCTAATCTGTCCGCGATCGGTGAGCAGGAGCCTGGTGCTCCTCAACCGGCTCGCCGTCTGTTCGTCAGATTGTCCGTCTGTCTGTCGGTGTGGCTCTTGCTAACTCACCAGGGGTCGGGGGTCAGGAGTGGGTATGCAACTTCAATACTTTTTCGATATTAATAGGAATTTATTATAGTAGCACCAAGTTCCATAAGTTGGTTTGTGTTCTTATTTGTTGACCACACAGTTCCTTATTTAGGTCACAATTTCAGGCGTTCTTCTTGGATGCTTGTGTTTGTAGAACAAGTGAGCAGGGGTCTTCAATGTTTTTAAGGCCCAACAACCCCTTAACTGACAGGAAGACAGAGCAGGGACCCCCTACTACATATACTGATATGAATATTTTTAGATCATCTCTCATTTGTGCTTACCCGTAGCTGCTAAGCTAACACTGGCTGTAGTATGGCTAATGTTAGGTGCTTTAGCTTCACCTTCTGCTCTCTCTGGTGGTTTTTATGGAGGAGGGTATGTCAGAGTCTCTTGCTTGTGAAGTTGGAAAACGATCCATTGTTTTTTTGTTTTGTTTTTGTAAGTCAATCCGAGACTTTATTGCCCCATCAACATGGCTGATTGGAATTTGTCTTGTTGAGCTCACTTAATGACAGAAATAGACAAAAATAGTAAAAACCATTCACTCATGGAGCGCAACACAATAAAAGTATAAAACATATCCAACCCATACAATAATCATTAAAACATAAAACTGTACATATCATAATCATAAAAACATAAAACAGGTAAAATAAATGAAACACATAGGACTACCATAAATAAAACACTAGCACCTTTAGGTAAATTTGCAGTAACATAAAACTCAATAAAATACTTTGAGTGCCTGAAGAATATCTGCTGTATATCCGTATATCTGCCGCACAAATCATCTCACCAGCTGAGTTATTTTATGAATAGGCTGATTTATCTTTGCTAATAATATGTCGCATTCATGTTAATGTGTATTTTCAGACATATTTTACTTTTTGAGGAAAAAAAATCCAAACTGTTTCAAAAAATTAGCAAATAATAATTTGGTGGTCCTCCTGCAATAACTCTGATGACCACTAAGGGCCACAAACGACCCAGTCACTCTGTTACACTAGCTGACATGTTCATTACAATGGTCGGTTGTTGTCGTACTGTAAATTCTCATTAGAACACTAGATGTGTATTAATCCAATGCATAAAATAGTCCCAACAAATGTGCTATTCTGTTTGAACAACATTTGCTAAAAACTCCAGTGCCCTGCTGGTTTAAGAAGCTACTTGACTTCTTAAAAAAAATTAAAATGCATATGTATATATGTGATCAACTTTTAAAGATTTATGTCTTCAGAATTTACAAATGAGATTAGGCCTAAGTGCCACGGGACAGGATACGGAAGTTGAAAAGTACTGAAAGACAGACTAACACAATGTTAGTTTTGGTCTTTTCATGGGATTTGTTGACAATAACAAAACTATAGAATACCACCATTTTGTGTTTTGTGGAAAAAACAGTTTATAGTTAAGTAAGCTAAGTAAAAAAAGTGTTGTTTTGGTATGCAAAACTCAGGTATTAGGTTCATGGAAGAGTTCTTTGCAATCAGCCTCAATCTGAATTAATGCAGTTATTTACAAACAGTCACTCAGTCGAAACATTACCTGCATGTGGATAACGGTGGAAACTGCACCCCTTTGTCTTTACACTCTCGAATGATGCGTGCCTTTACATTCCGGCAAATGTCCAACACCCTGGAAAAAAGATTAAAAGGCAGACTTTAAAAAATGAACCAGATAAAACAGAACTGCAAAATGACTTTGAGGTTTCACACCAGCAATGAAAACTACAACTGGAGCTGCAACGATCAGTCGATTAATGGATTAGTCAATACATTGATGGAAAGAAAACTTGTTACCATATATTTGATTATTCATTAATCGTTTCAGTCCTTTTCCCAGCAAAAATGTCAAACATTCGCTGGTTCCAGCTTCCTGTATGTGAGGATTTGCTACTTTTCTTTGTTATTTATGACAGTAAATGAAGAGCCTTTGGGTTTCGGACTGTTGGTTGGACAAAAGAAACAATCCGAAGACGTCACTTTGGGCTCTGGGAAATTATGTCACAATCTTTTGACATTTGATAGACTAAACAATTACATGTAAAAATAATGAAAACCATTGTTAGTTGCAGCCCAAAGTAACTGCAAGATTTGTGTATCTAAAACATAATATTCATAAATAAAGGGAACTTACATTAAACTGAATTAATTAGCAATGCAAAATTATTAAAATTCAGAAGAAGACACAAGGCCAGAAAGGAGCAGGAGGAGCAGGAGGAGAAGAGACAGCCTAACATGACGACCGTTGTGGGAGAGGTTCCCACTGGTGTGGAAATGGCCGCCAGTCCTAAGCATGTGCAGCCGTGTGTAGAGTGTGGAGGATGGGGAGGAGGATGGGTAATGAGCCAGGCACATATGCTCGCCTCAGTGCCTGATCTCTTGGTCTCTCCCGTCAGGCATGTTACACAACACGGAGCCGCGTGTGCTCCTGGTTGTTGTTGAGTCTGTGTGTGTGTGAGGAAACGATGATGAAACCATGTAGAAAATGCAGAACACTCCACACGTGGATGTGAGATGAATATGTGGCTCACTTTGCATTTCTTCACACAGAACAGACACACACACTGATAGGTCTCTCCTACAGTGTGTGCGTGTGTGTCAGTAATGGCGAGTTTGTAGGCTGAGGAGGCAAAGCTTCCGCCAACGCAGAGCTGGTTAATGGAGAGGGGGGAGGCAGGCATGAAGGTGAATGTCAAAGACAGAGGCAAAGAGAAATAAAAGAAAGGAGGGGAAACAGGAGGGAGAAAGGGGACTCTCTTAGGACTGACTGTGTGGGAGGTGAGTAAAGAAAAATGTTTACAGCTATTTAAATCAAACAGAGAAAAGCCTGCTGCTCACAGCAGTGCATTTACCTGTCCCAAGGCACAGAGGTTTCAAAGGACTCCCCGATCACATAGTAGTCCATTCCCAAGTCCTGCTCAGAATACAATAGTAGCATCAGTAGGCTGATAGGTTAACAGTCACTCAGTAGATTTATTAACACATATTAAACCAGGATACTGGAGGGAATGAGGTGGTATCAGACAACAGGTTTACAAACACTGGTTACTGTAAAACCTGTAAAATCCACATATATTTGTCACTAATGACTTGTCTCTACTGTTACCAACCTTGTGTTGGAATAACTGCTTATGGATTTTAACTGTATGAGTGTTAAAAGATGAAACATTTTTTTTTGTGTTTGTTTTGTTGACACATATGGATCGACAACACAAAAGGTGGACAAACTCTGCAGTGAGAGCACAGGTTTCCATAACAATGAGAACGTGTCACTTCACGACTTTAACTACACATTTATTGTGGCTAAGAAAATTCATGATAACAATATTAAGTCAAAGTCAAACTCATCCATGACTTTGTTCATTGTGCAATTTGTCTCTTTTGTGGCAAATGATTTACACTCAAAATACAAGAGTAGAAGGGTGGAGAGAGTCTATAACCATAACTGTAACTAATTTAAGAATATACTGTATGTTAAATAAGTGTTGGGTTATTTACACAATATAATAACCCCATTACCCCTAGACTTTTAAAATATCACAGTTATCATCAATACCAGTATATCACGACATCTCTAGTCTAAACACATTGCTATGGAATGTCTGTGCAATGTCAACAATGTCGGAGGTAAAGCAATTTTAAAACTTCTAACTTGAAAACTGTTTTTCTCATGGAATTTTACAGCTCAAATAAGTAAGTTTGGTTGCTTTGATGGTTACATTTTATGAGAGGACGAGTTTATCTAACTTTCAAGACATAATGGTTGTAGAAAGCGTGCCAGTTGTAGAAGTAATAAGATGTTGAAGAACTGAATTATTTAGACTTCCAGAGGCTATTTTGTGCCACTTCCATTTTTCGTTGGACTTTGAATTACATTATTTTGCATGAGGCCCAAACAGAATCTGGAAAAGCCAACCAGCATAAAATGTAGGACACATGGTAACAGAGGACGCAATGTGCAGCAGAGAGAGAAAAAAAAACATTTTTGAAACCATTAACCAATAATCATTCATCTCCCAAAAATGATCACTTTCACATATATGTAAATAAATACATAAATAAATAACTGGTAAGGTGATTGTTAACATTCTGAGTTTTAAAGCAGCATCTCTATTTGTTTAAAGACTGCAAAAACCTGGTGCTGGAATTCTGTGGGTGCAGAATCCGTGTGGGTCTGCTGATGATGATTCACTACGTGTGACGATTTTTCATTCTGCTGACATCACATTTTCCATGTCTTAAGTCTTTGCCATTCACATGTTTATATGTGAAACCCAATTACAAACCTGATTAACCATGCACATGACCAAGGAATTGCTTTCTCCAGGCAAAATCTATTTAGGAAAATCAGGTTTCTCTCATCCTTGTGTACATGAAGTTCAAAGTCCAGATGAAACAGCATTTCAATAGTATCTAGTTTCGTGTAGTGTAAAAGGATATACAGGCGGGACAATATGTTGAAAGAAATCTGATTTGAACGTTGAAAAGTGGGCCCTTCATAACCCAGCGTACCATGCTGTTGCTAGCTCACTAACAAATGGATTTTAGCTCTGTGACGCTAAAAGTTGAAGACTGATTAATGGGTGGATGTCATGATATTACTACAGCCTTAAGTAACCAGATTATTTAAGTCCTCATTTATACATTTCTGCGGTGATCAAAAAGACCCCTGACAGGACTGACCTAAGACAGCGCTCTATTGTCATTCTGACTGCGACCGCTGTGCTCTCCTCATGATGTAGATACCTCGGTGTTAGAGCCCCTGACAACAACTGTGACCAGATCAAATCAAAGACCTCCCGAGGTCACATTCTGAAGCCTCTCTGTGTTGTTCACTATCCTATCTGCTGTCAGGCTGTGTCCTCCCCGCCCGCCCCACCTGCCCATCAGCTCAGGCAGAGAGAAAAGCCAGAGGAGTGACCCACCCGGAGGTAAGCGATGACGAAGGTCAACATGTAGCCCCTCTGCCCATTGTCCTCTCCAGCTGCCAGGCCCCTGGAAGCAGATAACAGGGTTAATATTTAACAGCTCTTTTCTTTTAGCTTTGTTGCTCAAACCGCTCCCTTCACAACAGCTGCCTGGGAGCCTGTCAATCCAACAATGTACAGATCAATGAAGCTATGCTCAGTGCATCGCCACAGGTCAGCCACACATCCATCACCTGCAGTGGGTAATCAAATTTTCATCTACCACCCAAACTAATCAGGCCAAGCTCATTACAAAATCACTATATTGATTTTCACCCTTCTTCCTGTTTCCCCAACACCACAAGAAAATATTCTTCATGAAACCGCACCGATCCATCACCGGCACTTGATTTGATGGGTGATCACAATTTATTTGAAATAATGTAATAAAGCAGAGGATGCTGCATGTAACTGACAAGTTTCTTATGATTTAATTGCTGGCTATTACCAGGGCAGAGCTCCAGCTACCTGCAGATCCGGGCACTGGGCCAAACAGTAACACTAACAGTAATATATGATCAATAAACATTACCCAGGGAGAAATCCCTGATGTAGTTCACAGAGGAGCACTGAGGATCACCGGTTTGTTCCCGTTTTAACTTGTATTGTAATGAGCTGCTGGTTTCTGATTAGTTTGTACCACATTCAAATGTCAGTTGAAATATATCAAGAATAAAGTGGACACATTTCCATCAATATATTTTTTTTTATTTTAGGAAATCTTTTTTAAAGGCTAGAATTTAATTTATATTTGTAATGAAAATATTCCCAAAATCAAGATATCCTAATTGCTAGTCAGACTTACATGCCCTTTGCTAATGTGAGTCTTCACTGCCTATAATGAAAAATGTGTGATAAGACAACATTATAATGAAGTAGAAGAAGAAATGTCCTGGCCTACAAATCTCCAGATGTAAGGAAACATGTCGGTTTGGTGCAGACCCAAAAACAAATAAGATTTTTTTTTACCTTGCCGTGCAGCCTAATATTTATGCATGTAGCATTTTAGGCGCATTGTTTTGCTTTTTACTGAATTTAAAGTAAAAATGAACAGATCTGGTTTGAGCAAACAGTCACTGATCATTGATCAAAGGGAAATATTATTCATATTCATTATTCTGAAAATGAAATTTTTGCTGATACATTTTGGCTATAATAATATCTGATTTGAAAGCTTATGTCAAAGCATTTAATTTGCATTCTTAGACAAAATACTTTGATATTTGTGAGTTTGATTAATGAAAAAATAAATGAACATTTGAAGAGTTCATTGTTTTTATTGTAATAGGGATGTCAGTTAGATTTAGTTCCGTCAGAGCTGTGGAATATTAAATCATCTTTGCTCACTAGCCTACAACTTAAACTATAAGTAATAAGAACTTCTTTTATTTTAAATGATCAGTTATCTTATTCGTATCAGCCCAGAAAAACAGGTAATTACAGTTATGGGTCGAAAAAAAAAAATCATATTGTGCATCCCTAAAATACAGTATTTCACATATTTTCAAAATAAAACCAGAGATCATAAGCTGTAAGTCTAAAGAGAATGACATTCATAGACACAAACTCTATTATTAGACAACTACTGATTTTGTCAAAGTCAAACACTCATGAACACTCATCATCTGACATCACAGCCACCTCAGAATCATCAATAAACAATAATTCTTGATCAATCATTCTTGGTTAATTTATGTAAGAACGATCTCATCTCTGAAAGTATTGCTGGGGCTTTAACACAGGCACAGGATAGAGAGAGCATCCCTCTCAGGCTGACAGGTAACTGATTTCCACCAAAAGTCCTCATTGATCCGTTTCATGATCAATCACAACAGTGAAACACTCCCAGGCTGTGTGTCCTCTCGCCCTGCGCTGTCCTGAGGGGAGCTGCGCCCTACTATCACCGCCCACACCACACCTACTTTAACATAAAGGCCGGCCTGACGGGAGGACATCCACAGGTGATCCATCAATCCACAATGAGACAAACAACTGAGGAGAAGGCCAAGTCTGGAGTGTGGAACTGTGCCTCCCCATCCTTTTCACTACTGCTACATAATGGCTGGTTAAATAAAGTGACATCAACACCTCAGGCAGCTCCCCATCATGGTCAAAGTCACACTAAATGGTGCTTTGTCATTTCTGTGCCTTACATGGCCGCGCTCTGTAACTGATCTTTGTGACACGCGTCATTGAAACAAAGAGAGAAACGGGGAGAAAACTACTCACCCAAATTTTGCAGCGATGTCATAAACTTGCTTCTCGTGCTGCAGGACCTTCTCGCGGTCTCCCTCAAACAGTAGTGTGGCCACACACAGGCGGTTGGGGTCGAACCCTTTGAACTGGTGATTAAAGAGGTGGATTAATTTTTCATGCAAAACACTTCAGGCAAGCGACCAGTGACGTTCTCTTGGAATTATTTCTTACCTTGGTGATGTAAAATTTCTTCAACCCGTCCAAAAAGGATGTGAAAATTGAAGATACTTGAGGCTTCAGGGCATGACCTGTGAAAATATCAGATAAGAGTCAGATCCAGGTATTCACACAGAAGAAGGCCTGAAAAACTGATTATTTTTTTCACACATTAGTCATACCCTGCTTCTGTTTGCATCCTCCAGCGTTCTGAGAGGGCAAGCGAGTCAGATTTATTTGGGGTTTCAAACAAAAGGAGGAAATATAAATGGTAACATTTGAATAACTTTACAACTGGCCAGTGGCTGCCGGCGACAGCGACTATAAATCAGAGGGTTTCCGAAGGGAAGTGGGGTTGACACAGCGATATCCGTCTTCCTCACCCACACTTTTTGATTTATTCCTGATCGGACGCACAAAAGCGCCTGTGGACAAGCGAAAATGAGGGGCTGGGGCCAATGGGATGGTTATCAATCACAGCGGGAAAGTCACGGGTGATGTCGCCGAGACTTAACAGTTCATTTATTTCCCCCCCTGCTCAAGTCTCTTCATCACTTAGTGTCCTAATTGTTTCCATTCCAAAATTTGATTGCAGGTCTTTAGGTCTCTCGCAGCCATCATACTCGTTAATTAAATACTCAACATCCAGAGAGAGAAAATTACACCTACAATGTGTGGAATTTTACTTTTAACTCTCCCCTCTGTTTTCTTTTTTGGCATATCAACACATGCCGCTACTGCCTTCAACATTCTCATTTTTCATCTTGTGCATCAAGGCAGCCAGTGCTAAATTGTACTTGTAGTCCCAATCTGAAAAAGACCTGTGAATACATCAAGTCTCCTTACTCAACAGCCAACATGATTAAAAGTGAGGACAAGCCACTAATAAGCCCAAGAAGGTATCATAGAGGCATGAGTTTCAGTTATTAGTGAAAATCCTGGTCGCTTCATCTTCCCTACTTAATGCTAAGAAGTGCCTACTCTGTGAAAAGTGGAAATATAGGGGAGATAATGAGATCCCTGGAGACTGGGGAACTTTACACAGATCTCTGGCAATGCCAGATGCATTCCACAGACCTTAAGAAACAACATCATAAAATTTCAATGTAACAACTACTTAATTTTGGCCAGGGTCATTTTTCATCTCACTTCAATTCTTTGTCTGTGTGTGTGCAGCTATTCTGCAGCAGAAATGATAATCAATTTAACAATTCTGTGCTGGAGAAGGTAAAATCATTGCATGCTGAACCATTGCCATTCATTGTTCTTCTCTCAGAGGTATACAGTACATCAATGAAACACCAGCCCACATATTGACAAAAAAATACAGTATGAGAAGCTCAACTCAAAATAAATATGATTATTATCAAAATACTGTATATACTGCTGATTAAAAGCCTGCGTTATGTTTCAAAGCTCTCTGATCAAAGACAAAAGTTAAATTGGGGCCTAAAAGAAAAAAAACAACTCCTGAAAATGAAAACCAGGTCAAATTAAGTCCCGCTTGCACAGTAAAGACTTACCATATGGCACTCAGAGAGCTTAATGTACAAGAGGTAATGACAGCAGTGATGTGCAACGTTTTACCATACCTGCCAACCTCAAGAGTGCAAAAATAGGGAAGATTTTGAAACCAAAGCAGGGGGTCTGCAGGGCCTCCCCCAAGAGAAAAACTGAGTTTCATAGATTTGTTTCCTGCATTCTGGTGATGTTTAAAGGATGAAAATGACAAAATATTTAGTCCACAATTTTCTGTAAACAGATATCTGCAGATGACTAGAAAATATCTCTTTCTCTTGGTATTGTCCATTTGTCTCTCTGTCTCTCACTCTAACTGTAGAGGACATGGTGAGAGGAAGGATTCATTAGGGAGAACTGCATACGAGATACAAACTGCTCTCTCACCTGCAACTGTATTGTTGTCCAGGTGGAAACTTTTAGAGTCGCAGGGCTTATACATGCTGTACAGTGCTAGAAATGAGTTGGACTACAAAAATGGAAAAGGTGTTGGCAAGTATCTGTTTTCCATCAAGGCTGTCCTATATTGTGAATAATCAAACAAAACTTACCAAATTTAAATTGTTCATTATCCATCAGCCGTATAGATGCTGGAGCACATCTCTGCAAAATAAAAGTTGATCCATGTTAGTTTGTTTGAATAACAATTCTGACAAAATAAAATGTGAAATAAAGCTTCCAAGTGATATCAGACCAAAATCTACCAGTATTAATTATTATTGCTGACGTTCAGTGTTTGTTTGATGTACTGAATGTTCAGTCTATAGACTCCCTGTAGCTTGATGTATGTGACAAAAAGTTCCAATTGGCAGGGTGAAGTTTAGATTTGCTTTGTATCAACATCGTCAGTATGTTGTAGGGGATAGCTCAGCTTGGAATAGTAAGGTTTCAACAGAGAGTACAAGTTCATCTAAAAACACATTTAGATTCTTGGCAGGTCAGTTTTGAAACAGGTGAATGGTGATGTTTTCTTTTTTATTTGACCTTTATTTGAGTGCTGCTGGGACCTAGTAAGTGTAAAAGCAGGCCTAGTTGGTTAAAAGTTGGTTGGCCTAGTTAGACAACTCATGATGGTTCAGCAGAGAATTATTTCACTCAGTCCATCTCAAATAGGGAGCTGTTTTCAAGTCAAGTAAGTGTAGGTTTAGAATTAACACTGAATCACAGTTTAAATTGGAGTTTAAAGTTTTGGTGCAACATAATTACATTTAATTTAGGTTTAGAATAAAAACTAAACTACGTTTCAAAGAGAGGTTTAAATTCTTAAACTTAAAATTAAGTTAAACCATGATTTAATCAGGATTAATCCTTGTTGGTGCAATCCAGTCATAGTGTCCTAACGTCATAAAACAATATAAAAACACCAAACGTTAACAATCATTTGCAGCATATGAATAATCAATCATTCCAAATAAAAGACAATATGGTATCAACAAATAAAGCATTCACTGATCTCAACATCAAATTCATGTAACAAAACTTTAAATGTACCCATTTAATTAAAAACAGTTCCCCAGTTCAGTTTTGACTAGTAACCAAGTAACCAACCCTGAGATCGTCTGAGATTGGAACTCCCAGATAATAAGAGATATAATTAGGTAGCTTTTGTAAGGACAGCTTTATAAACATTCTGTAAAGACCTGAAGGTGCTTACTGCAGTTTGGGCAAACCTCCAGCACACATGAAAACTTTCTGACCTGAGCCTCGTGTTGAGACAGGAGGAGAAAACAGCGACTTAAGGCTAGATTAACATGTTACCTGTTTGGCAACCTCTCGAAGACAAGCAACTCCCTGCTCAAAATTAGGGAAAACCACCGAGCCATATTTCTGATACTCCGGCATGGGACGAATCTTCATCGTTACCTCAGTAACCACGCCCAGGGTTCCTGTAGAAAATCACAGTGAGAGGTTTTGAGTAGAACGCACATCAGTTCCCACAATTTATATGACCTAACCCCCTCTTAGAGCGGAATTTTAGACTGTTTTACTGAGCTCTGGTACACATCCCAAGGGTCCTTTGGGTGACCTTTGTCTCACATTTCACCTAGTATATCTGGTTTTCTACCACACACTAGGGGACAACTAAGATTTATCAACTTAAGAGCACGAGGAAATAAAGCAGGGCTCTATCAAAGGCAAACAGCAGCAACACATATACAGGTACACCAAAACCTCTGGCTGACCTTATGGCCCTGAAAACTGTCAATCATTAGCTGCTGCTGCTGCTGCAGGAGTCATGCTGCATGTTTAAAAAACAGAGTCTACATCACACACCAAGTATGTCTGGAAAAAATTATTTAAAAAAAAACAACTGCTTTCATCCAAATATCGTAAACTGTAGCTAGGGAGTGTTGTTTGCCATCACACAAGTCTGCAATATTAATATTATTTATTGAAAACTAAAAAAGGGAGACCGTGTTGAAAATCATTCTCCAGCAGCCACAGTTTCATAGGCTTTGACAATATGTGGACATTTTTCTGATTTAAAAAGTCCAAGATACAAGATTGTTCAGTTAAACATTCACTTACTAAACAAAATTTCTCTGTCTTCTTTTCTCTTCCTCAAGGACTGTATGAAAATTACTGAGTGACCAGAAAAATAAAAAAAACCCTGTAAATCTGACACAACTGTCTTGTAATAAATACAACCTCTGTGGAACTTCGAATATTTTATTGTTGTTGATTCACTGCCAGAAAGGTGTTGAAATGTTTGTTGGTTGAACTCAATACCAGTGTTTTAAGATGGTTATTTTTTTGCTGTATGTAGATCAGGTGAACAAAATGTGTAGTGCAACACAACACCATCACAATCCAACCCAACTATAATCACTACTTCCTTTATAATCTGTGAAAAACCTTGAAGATCACTGTTTATTATTAAAACAATAGATATAGAACATATTATCCCATAATGCAATGCAGTAGTGATGACAACAACAACAACATAATAGACGAGGTGGACAGCAACCAAGGCAGCTCTGGCATAAAGTCACTAGAGCTCCAAGTTAACTGTAAGTAAGGTTTTACTTTGCTAGGTGTAAAATGTTGTTTAAATAAGTTCAACTTCAGCAGGGGTCCGTTGAAGAATAGTACACAATTTGGGTATGCAGTGCATACTGTAGCTGTCAGCTAATTACTCTTGACCTAACTTTTGGTATGTATTTTAGTGGTTTTACTTCTTCTCTTGTGGACTCATCATTGTCTAGATTAATTACTTATTATTGTGGACACAACATTGACATTTCACCACTTTTTTTAGTTTATAGAGCAAACAGTTGCTTATTTATACATCACACAATCATGGAGCGACATTTTCCATTTGGAGTCGTGTTCCTGTCCACCTGGTGAATGTAGGTCCAATATTCACTCTCTTTGAGCTCTGTTTTTGGTCTCGTTCAACTCCTGTGGGAAATATCTGGCTCTTTAGCTGTTAAATGCTCCATTACGTTCAACAGCTAGTCACGAACTGTGTCTGTCTGCCTGTCATTTAGTGCTGAGCAGGTAGTGTACAGTGCAGTTTTATCACTGAAAACGGCTGCCTGCTGTGCCTGAAAACACTGCACAAATTCATTTTATCATACCTTTTGTCTAACTCTTGTTACTTGTATCTTATCTAGTTCTGATTTATAATCACTAACAATTTGAGCCAAACAGATATATCAGTTGGTCAATATTGGCCATCAAAGCTATATTGGTCTGAATCAGTATCATATAGTTGCCCAATATGTGCCCATATGAAAACCTTTTTTATTTGGGGGGGCAGAACACGACAGAGTTTTTATTTATCTATTTTCTAAGTTTTAGAAGGCACAATTTTATGTATAAAAGGTCATTTTTCTTGATTCAAGTTTTATACATAAATATATATAGTATTTTTCCATTTGACCTTATTATAGTTTTTATAGTTATTTATAACTACTATTTAGATATCACATATCTTTGTCACAAGTGTTTGATAAGCATATTTGATGTATCACTGCAATATCAGCCAATATATCAATAAGGTAATATGATAATTATGATATGATTTTTTTTTTAACTCCCTAATATTGTTATCGGCATTGGCCCCTAAAATCAAGTATTAGCGGGCCCCTCTATCAATGAGATTATTCAGTTTTATTCAGAAATATTTTTAAATTTTCACAATTGGGTCTGATCAAATATTTGAAGTCTAACTCCAACTGTACTGGTTTGCAGCATAGCTGTGTGCCTACACTCATATTGAGGATAGAAAACTGTGATCTAAGAATGTGTTCATCATAAATTAATGTAAAGTAAAATAAATTAAATATGTGAGTTTTGGACTGTTGGTTGAACAAAACAAGATTACTGATGATTGTTGATCAAGAATCTCATTGTGTTGTTATTTTGTGAAAGCACTAATAATCATCCCTTTTGTTAAGATGCCCCAGCCTACAAATCTTGTTCTACAGATGTAAGAAAAGATGTGTATTTTGTTACAGACTCTAATAAATGTTAATCCTCATGATTTCAAGTTTGAAATAATGGCAATATATATATTTTTTTTTTTACCACATTGTACCGCCCTAGTGTAAACTAAACTTTTTACTGCCCCTGAGCCTGCCTGATGTTCTGTGTTACTACAGACGATGTCCACTTAGAGACGTATCTCCCCTGAATACAGCCTGTTCCATTAGGAGCCTGTTATGGCTGTTAATGAGCCCTCTAACGTGACACTACATGCCGCACGCTGCTCCCTAGTGGCCCAGTGGAAAACATGTGACTCCATTAGGCCTCGGCCAAGAGAAGCCCCTCCTTCTTGACAGAACACAGGAGGAGCCCCAAAGCGAGGCGGGCAAGGGAGGAGGAGTCAGAGAAGCAGAGAGAGAGAGAGAGAGAGAGAGAGAGAGAGAGAGAGAGAGAGAGAGAAAGCTAGGGAAGAGGAGGAGCTAGAGAGGAAGGGAGCAAAAGTGGGTGAGCGAGTGAGGAATAAAGGGAGGTAATAAGAACAGCAAGGTCAGAAAAACACTCTCTTGGGGATGAATGCAATGCAATGAAATGCTGGAGTGCAGCTTAAGCCATTTTTACTGCAACTGTCACTATTAAACCAACCGCATCTTACAAGAGAGAGAGACTATTCCTGATAAAAAGCCTGAAAAGTTTTCTGTGCAGACAACGTCCACCACAGTGAAGCCACCACATTGGAACCAAAGAATTGATTCTGTGTATTAAATTAGCAGTGGTTGGCTTCACTCACCTACATTACATCCTCCATGGTTGAGAGGAGTTTAAAAGAGAAAGGGATTATTATTGATTATTCCAATCATTCTTCATGCTGGTTGAAGTAAGAGAGAAGAAAATACTTTGTATTCAGGCTACTTCAAGGTCAGAGAGATAAAGAGACCTGGTTGTTGTGCAGTGAATGAGAAGCTCCAGGTTTCACAGTCATTTCTGATAAAATGGATGCGTTCCACTTAACATGCAGAGCATAGTTGAGGGTTTTAGTGTGGTGCTTTGTTGTTGTTGTTGTGGCCTGCTGTCAGACTGCAGGATGCTGCTTCTGGGGTGAGGAGGTAGATAATTTTAATGAGACTGTGCGGTGGAGTGACCTCTTAGGTGCAGCGTTAGGCCTCCCAGAAGTACATGCACTCCCAGAGACGTGTGGTCCTGTCCCATCTCTCTTACAGCACCAAACCCCAGCAGCAAGCTCACCGCTTTACACTACTGATAATGTGCTTGGATTAGGGATATAACATTAGATGAAAAACCGTGTAAAGAAATGTCTCACTACCATGCTGGACTGTAACAATATCTATCATATTACAAGGTTAATTACTTAATTTTATTTTTATTTTTTATAAAAGGACTGCTACTGACTAGTGTTTTTTTAATTTGTAATTGTACATGCACAATTCAAACGTTCATTGCCAAAGACAAGTCATGCTTTTTATTTTATTTTATTTTTTTTGCATATGCTTAGATCATGACGCATGACGTTACTAGGGTTGCAAATTTGATTCATTGAAAATTAATTTCTCTCAGAGCTAGTTTCAGATTTTTACATTGAAATAACTTTCTGTTACAAAAGTTGTTTTTCATAATTTTAAATCTATTCCACGATTTCAACAATTGAACAGAACATCTAGTCAAATATGTCAAATACAAAAATGCCAACACTGCTCTGCTAATTTGACTTTTGGAAAAGTAAAGTTATGGGAAAACACATGAAGTCTATATAAACCCATGAATTTACAAGTATTTATAACTTATAGCAAACATATTTTGGGCATAAGGGAATTTTATTAATACGGTCATTTAGTGTGTGCTGATTTAATTATGAAGATTAAAAATAAACATAACTGAAATTAACATATTACAAACATGACAAATACTTTGGTTTTGGTTTGGATGGACATAGAGGTTTATACTGCACAAGTCAAAGTTGACCTGTACAGTGAAAATGTAAGTTTTAAAATCTTGTATTAATGCAAATGTGTTACTGGTAATGTAGAAAAAAATACCACAATTCTTTGAATATCTAGTAGAGCCTGAATGAAGGGCATTAATTACTGGGGGTTAGAATCACCAGAAGCCCTTACTTCAGGATACTTACATCATAATATGATATTATTGCCATTTTCAACAGTCTGCAATATGTGTGAATGAGTGAGTGATATGAGTATCGTGAAAACATACATGTTGCAATTTACTACCTTTTTCCAATTGCAAATTATGTCCCTGAAGGAAAACAATGTCAACATCTGTCTTATCTAATAAGATAAAGTTTTAGTCTGTTCATCTCGCTTCTATCATTTTTAATATGACAAAATGGGATTATAAGCAGACAGACTGACCAACCCTGTCATAAAACTCTTCTAACCCCGCTGAATGTGACCTCTGCTGCCCTCAACAGAAAAATACTCAGCACCATCTAGTGGACTAATTTCATTATTCTGGTACCAAAAAGTTAAATTTGTATCATTAATAGTTTCTTTCTTTTTTTGGCCATTTTTGCCTTTATTTGATAGGACAGCCAGGGAGCAGACAGGAAACAGGGCAGAGAGAGAGGGGATGACAAGCAGCAAAGGGCCGCAGGTGGGAGTCGAACCAGCGCTGCAGAGAACTAACAGCCTCCATACATGGGTCGGACGCTCTACCAACTGAGCTAAACGTCCACCCAAAATTAACAATTTCTATGATAATAGATTGATTCTTGGTGCCCGGATACAATATTGAAACTCAAAATATTGTGATACTGTGCTGTATCATTTTTTTCCCCACTCAAATTACTCACTGACAACTGCTGACAATTATATTAAAAGGTGAGTGCATTATTTTTGTTTTTTGGGAGGTTTTTATGTCATTCTGTAGCTTCCCAGTGTCCTTTAAGTATTCAAATCAAATGATCCAAATTCTGGTAGTACGCATGTTTTAGCATCAAAATGCTATTTTCCAAAGCTCCTCTAAAAATGTTTTCCCACATGACCTGACGAAGGTTTCTGCATGATGATGTTGCTACACGTAAACCCCCTTAGTTGAGGGTGGGAGGGTGGCATCAGTGCTCTTACCTACATAACTGCTTTTTGCTAACAGCTGAGTGGGAGTTTCCATTTGAAAAACAGAACAGAAGGCAGGTAGAGTCACCCTTAATCTAGTTATAATGCTTTCATAATCCTGATTCAATTGTCATCCACATTCAGCATTTGTTAGTTGTGTCTATATTTTTTTAACACATCTGATTTTGATCCTAGTGGTGGTTGCCTTGATATTGAAATCACTTCTAATGAGTACAAATGGAGATTTCTGCAGAGATCCCGGCTCAGTCAGGGAGCAGATTGCTGAGCTTTGTAGGGCGAATATAAAGTTTGCATCCACAGCTGTTTAACATAGCGATGCCAAGAGTCCCTGAACCTCCTCATTATGTAGGGGGAACCTGGCATATGGCAGTATTCTCTGTGGGCATTCACAAGGACAGGGCGCTGCAGATGGGGTGGGGAGGACACTTGCTGGTTCCTAACTAACACCCCTCCAGATCACTTTTCCACCAAAGCTGGTTAATATGTAAGAGGCCCAGAGCATGAGAACCATCCTGATGTTACTGTTTTATCACAAAGACCTGCACACAAACCCACACGTGCCTGCATGCTCCGGCGTTCTTGAAATCACATGAGAAAGTTAGCAAACCTTCTGAGCCCATGATGAAGTGGTGAATGTCCGGCCCCGTGGACATGCGTGGGCCCTGACAGCTCTTTTCAATCACCCCCCGTGGAGTCACCATCTTTATGTGAACGACCTGTTCAGGCAGAAAACAGCAACACAACAAATACTTTTAGAGTAAAAAACAATGGCGTACTTTGTATGCTTTCTTTTCACACATTTCCAAATGTTGACAAAATATTTGTATAATCATGTGTACCACATACTGCACATGGATGCCTTTCATAACCAACACTGTGACCACTGCATTTTGGAGGTGAGGGCAAAGTCCACAAAACTTGCTAATAATTTCCTTTCTAATTACTGTGCAGTAACTGCAGTGCCCTAACCGTCATCTGGTGTTTCGAACAAACATGCGCAGGAAGGTAAAGGGGAGGGCATGTGACTCACCAGGTCTTCGATGTTGCCATAGATGTTCTTCTTCATGCCCGATGCTCTAGTTGCTACCCAGCCCCCGAGGGAGCTGAACTCCATGGAGTCAGGCTCATGCCCCGTACAGTAGCCGCTCTCATTAAGCTGTGAAAAAATGAAAGAGAACATGTGTTTGTTGTTCCAATTCAAAGCAAGGCAAAAATGTTTGGAAGACAATGACGCTGTAAACCCACAAGAATGTTTTAATAACAAGCAAAAAGAATGAGCACGCAAAGGGAAAAAAAGATAATTGCAGCTCTGCTGCTGAATTTCACTGCTCTCGTTTTGCTGCAATGCTAAAACTCAGGTTTTATGGCCTCATAGATTTTTACAGCAGCCTAAAATAAACCAAGTGGAATAAACCATCAAAAGGACTAAAAAGAAAGCAATATATTGCAATATTTGGGCAGTGCCAGGTGAGATGTTTAGGCCTTTTTTAAAGGATCCCTCCTCTGTGGCTCTTTCTGAGGTTTCTTCCAGTTTTTCCTTGTTTAAAGTGTTTCTCTGGAAAATTTCGCTTACCCAGTTGAAGCTCGAAGGACAGAGGGTGTCATTCATTGTACAGATTGTAAAGCCGCCTTAGGCAGATTGTGATTTGTGATTTTGGGCTTCATAAATAAAATCTGACTTGATCTGTGTGGTATACTGAAAGTCTTAATGGATTTCCACAGCCAATTAAATTCTTAGTTACTTGCCACACAGCCATAACAATGTGACAATGTACTCTGGGGTCAATGGGGGAGTGTGACACAAAAAAAATCCCCTTTGAGCAACCTTCATCAGATGCACCATCCCATCCCAGCTTTACGGAGAATGTTTAGGTCATCAGGAACCCACATATGCTCCTTAAGGCAGCCCAGTCCCTAAAAGATGGCATCTTTAGGCAGAACATTTAATAGTAATAATAATAAGGACCTCAAAGTATAACAACAACCCCCACCAGAAGCACAAGATGGGGGTTAAGTTGGGCCTGGTTTTATCGCAGCACTCCCCTGGAAGGCAGTTTATAATGCAGACCCATCTGCTCCATCAAAATGGCCCAGTCTAAATGCAGAGGTGGAGTCTGCTTTAGATGCAGCTCACGCATTCCTCTACATCAAATGCCCGCTCCTTCACCATTTTTCTGAATTAGCTTGATGGTGCCATCTGCTCATGACCGCCGTCTCACTCTCTAATCTCTCCCCTTCAGCACTCTGCTCCTGTCTCAAACTCCTTCCTAAACCCTGTTAGATGTACCGAGCAAAGAGTACCAAGGTGACTGAGCGTGGCCAACCTGCATGTGAATGGGTCACACAGCTCGATTGCTGGAACAACATTTTACCATAATGTAACCTCTTTCAGTGGATGAAGATAGATGGATGAGCAGTGCTTACCAATCTCTCCAAATCCTGACCGACGATGCCAGCTTCCACATGGGCAGTTAAATTTTTCTCGTCAATCCACAGAATGCGATTCTGTGGATGAAAGAACAAACAACATGACTGAGGAGGTCATAAAACATTCTGTATAAATTCTTTATGCCATAAGGTATGCAAGAAATGCTCTATAATGCAGTGTGTTTCATTTGTCTAACATAAAAACACACAATTAATTTGATGTAGGTTACAAGTTCCTAATAAAAAAATGTTGTGAATCAACATGTCTGTCATCTGACATTATAGCTTGGATTATTTGAAGTGAGGGTTGTAAGTGGTACTAATCGATAGTCAGGGTTATTATCTACATTAAATGCCAGTCAGCATGTGCTCAGTTTGGAGAACCAGAGAGGAGTATCAGCACGGAAGCTAGGCAATGTACTGCTGTGGACAGGGTCAGCAACAAAAGATATTTTAGCTACTTTAATAAAGATCTACCTAAAAAAGTCTGTATAATTTTAAGTTCAAGCTATATTTAGAATACCGCTTACTTTGCTGTCAAACAAGCTTTTCTAACAGGACACCGCCGTAATAAACTCCAGATATTGCTCACTCCAAACCATCCAAACTCTATGTGCAAAATCAGTCATTTTACCTTGCAGGACACGGGAGTTGTTGATCTACTGCTGTCTCAATTGTTTACATTGTTTGCGTTATTGTGTGACTTTGGTAAATTCAACATAATCTTTTAAAATGCTGAAGTCACAGAATAACACAAACAAACTGCAGACCAGCAACCAGTTGATTTTGCCAGTGGAGTTTGGTTGGTTTGGAGAGTGCGATATTTCGCTTCTGCAGTGACAGTTTCCCTTCAGGAAAGGCTGTCAGTAATGTGCTAAAAATATTCTAAATATAGTGTCCACTGAAACTAATATTTTTTTCAGTATACTGCCTACTACTATAGGCAGCACACTGACTGTGAATAAGTACCATATACAGCCCCACTTCAAATAATCCAAAGTATACCTTTAACAATGCACTCAACAGCAGTCAGTCCCTTGACAGTTTGCTTACAATAGTAGAAGTTTTGTCCTTCTAGCCTGACGGTCACATGTCTGAGGATAAATGTGTGCAGAGGGGCTTCGGGACAGAGACAGTTTCCTCAAGGTTAAACTCAATTTAACATCTAATTCCAAATATATGCCTCTTATTTGGGCCGCTGGGCACGTGGCCTACCCCAACCTACAGGAGGTCATTTCACACCTGCCATCAATTATTCTACAGAGGTAGTAAACTTTATGTTCCAACCACGCTGCTCCTTTCATGTGCTTCCATTGGAGCCACCTCACCTCTGACCCCTGACACAGAACACTGGTCACCAATGTCTGTGGCACCAAACTCAATGACTGGTGGGTTAGCAGCATCCGGACAGCTTATATATCACCTCTATTTGAGCCTGGATCAAAGAACTGTACTCTACTGCTGACAATATTCACCATTTTATATCATACCCAGTGAAACATCATCATGTTCCTGCTGAAATACTTGAGATTCCATTAAAACTGATGACCAATGTCCAAATGACACATTTATCATCTTGAAACAAGAAATAAAGGTCCAGTGTGTGAAAATCATGGGGGTTTATTGGCAGAATATGGAAGAAATATTCATGTTTTCATTAGTGTATAATCACCTGAAAATAAGAATTGCTGTGTTTTTGTTACCTAAGAATGAGCCATTTATGTCCATAGAAGGCATGGGTCCTCTTCCACAGAGGTCGCCATGTTGCACCATCATATTTCTACAGTAGTTCAGATTGGCCAAACCAAACACTGGCTTCTAGTTATGCCATTTTGTGTGAGTTTGGCAGTCACTGTAGCTTCTCCTACATGCTTGGGAGGGAAGAGTGAGACAAGGTGTTTGCATTCTGCAAGCTCACCACTAGATGGTATCATACAAACTGATCCTTGTTGTGTTGTGAATGGCTGCAATTAATTCTTATTTTCATGAGTGAAGTGAAAAATACCCATCACACTTTGCCAAGGTGATGCACTCTTCCAATTACTTGTTTTATCTAACATCTACTACCATCCATTAATTTACATTTATACCAAGCCAGTTTGTGATATTCAGAAGAGTAGGAGCAAAATGTTTCTCATGTATAGGGAAAAAACGGTCTGTTGATATATGGTATTAACAAAAATTACAATCTTTTTGTCTCATAAATTATTGCTACAGAACCTTATGTGAAGTATGATTTAAACAAAAGAAAAAGATCTCTGGGTGCACAGCTCGGTTCAGGAATATTACCATTAGCCCGAGAGACCAGCAGGCTTAATGCCACTCCAGAGGACGAAAGCTTTTGTTTGTTGTGTGAGCTAGGTGGAATTGAGAGTGAGCTTCATCATTTTGTTTTGCAGTCCTGTCTACAAGGACTTTATGGATGTACCTCTAAGTAAAATGTCCTCCATTTCTGTTGATTTCGTTTGGCTGGATGATGATAAAAAAGTTTGAGTCATTTTTCAGGAAGGGAATCTTTTTGGTAGCAGATTTTATTTGGCAAGTGTGTGAAACATGGCAGAATATTTTATTTAAGACCGAGCTGTAAAATAACTTGAAATGTTTGACAATTGCAACTGTATTTTTGGTGTCTTGGAATCCAATGAGGGCAATTTGTGTTTATGACATAAAAATAAAGGAAATCCAATACATTTATATAAAATTGGGGTAGAACCAGTTCTTGCTAGAATCATTTAAAATAAATGCAAAAACATAAAATGCCTAAAATTTCTACATTTTTCAGCATGGTGTTGATAAACAATATTGTCTCTTGCAGATTGTGAGAGTGTTGTTACAATACATTATATTGATGGTATAGTTCATATTTTGGCTCTATTCTCCAATCTCTATTTATGCATAAAAAATTATGAACATTCTCTTAAGGTAAACCAGTACAAAAGTCTCTTCTTTCTCTCAGAAACTTGACATTTTAGGTTTAACAGTAATATTTTTTATTCAATTGTATCACACTACATTTAATTTAGTTTCGGTTTTTCCTGTTGTTAGTGTGGATTAACTCTTCTGACACCGACAGACACTGTTGTTTACGTACCATCTGTGAGGTATCCAGAGAGACGATGGAGCGAGTTTCCTCTGGGGGGCACTCTAGGGCACTAGAGACACTAGTCCCTCCTGAGAGAGGAACCACAACAGTTAGAGTTGGAATTTTACAGTAGAGAAGCCTTCAAATGGACCATGTGATTATACCGTACACTGTCCTGGTTTCATGTTTTTAACCCACACACAAACACTCATGAAGTGTTTATAAGGGCTGCATGATACAGAAAAAAAAAAACATTGCCGTTATTTCAACATATAGTGGGATTGATCATTTTTGCAACACAATTTTCATTTTCACTAAAAAACTATTAAAATAATGACATGACCTGGCCTACAAAAAGACTTGTAGGCCAGGGATCTAATTAAAATAATGCACTGACAGTTATACAAAATAAATTTAAAAAAGGATTGTTTGCATAGTGCAAACATGCATTCGTTCTTCTAAAATGACTGGAGGCTTCAGGACTTAACTGAATAAATGTGCGACTGACTATTCATTACATCATTCTCATGAACCTGTTGCCAGACTAAGATTAATTCTGGCCATTGTGTATTCGTAATAGTAAAAAGTAGTGTTAGTAGTGAGTGACAGGAGACATGAGAAGGGTGGAGGGTAGAGAAAAGTATTAAATGATAGAGAACCCAGGCTGGAGGTGAACTGCAGACTGCAGACATATGCTTAGATTAGTGGCCCAGTATGATGCCTGCTAATATTTTTTTTCTGTTATTCTAGTACGAAAGACTCAGCAGGACATAATATTCTGCACAGCATCCACTGGACTGTCAGCAGTACCTTATTTACCAAGTTCATTTATAGATTAATAAAAGAAAAAGAATTTCACAACTAACGGATGAAAATAAATAACATATTGCCGTACATGAAATGTAAATACACATCTGGCGGCCTCTGTATACAGTACGTGACAGCTAATTCTGCTGATTAAAGCCAATGACTTCATGACTCACCTCCATAAGGTATCAAACAAACATTATGTTTGCATGCCAGTTCCACAATTTTCACAACATCATTGTGGCAGTCTGCAAAGACACAATATCGTTTTAGAAATTAGTGGCCATCATAAAGGAAATGTTTACCATCCTGTATTGAATTCGTAAATTAAGTGTTCACATAATAACCAGTGGTAGACACATTGCAAAGAAAAAAAAATAGCACATAGCACTGTGTGTATACAGAAGACAATAAATAAATGTATATGGCCTGAGCTATTAGAGCTGGGGGAGCAGCAGAGAGGCAGGGTGCATTTTGATTTGCCTGATGGTTGTGATTCGCCCGGGGCTTTCCTCAGGCGGAGTCAGACTGCATGAAGCTATGCTCTCTGGGGTGGGCTGTGCTGGATCAATACAAACGTGCTTTGGCCAATCACAGAGCCCACATCCATTCACACTGGGGCAGTGAGCGAGTGGGAAGAGTAGCAACACCTTCCTACATGGATGTGCTTGACTGGCCTCAAGTGCTTTTAGAGGCGGTGAGAAATGCCTGCATTCTAGGACATTTTGCCATCCAATTAAACACACAGCTTCTGCCTGCGGATTACAGTTCAGAAAACTAAACCTCCACTTAAAAAAACACAGCTTGACTTGGAGGGGCTACTGAGGAATGCAAATTACATGTCAAAATATCCATTAGATACATAGCAAATGAGAGTGTACTTGCGGGGCTGGAAAAATTCAAATTGGGTGCTGGTGTGGATGAAACAATATGTACAGTTGCTTGGTGATTTGCTGCCCATTTGGGAGGCTGCTAATCAAGTTTCAACCATCAGTCAACACTCATTTGCATGATAAAATAGTGCCAGCCATAACAACAGAAAACCAATCTCACAATCATAATTCATGGGTGCACTGTGCAGGGCCAGTTCCTGGTGTACTGGGTGTCAACTGTCCTCCCTCTGAAGCTTCTTATTAAGCCTCCACTCATACATATTAATATCCTTGCCCCTGCAGAGATTAACCCTTTAAATCAACCTAAGCCAGTAGGGGATCAGCGATGCTACGTGGGAGGGGACAAACAGGCTGATAAAAACACAGAAATGACACAGCCTCTGGACTCACTTGGCCATACCACCATATCTGGAACACGCCCAAACTTCCCTTCCCGCAGAGCGAAGATCTCGTGTAAGCAATGGCCTGGGAAAAAACACAGGAAAGAGATGAAACAAAATATAAACACTGCCTAACAATCAGACAAAGTGGGTGATTTTTGAGGGAAAATGTCCAAAATCCCCTCCCAGAATGCCTTACCATGGGCACGAAACACCCGGTCCTCTGCATCATGAGAGAAGGCAATACCTGTGGATTTCAAGTCCTCCACGAAGGCCTCGTTAAGAGTGGGAGGCTGGACAGCACTGTTGGTCAGAATGGGCTGAAACAAAAAACAAACCATTGTGTTTTTTTTAAAAACTGTGATTAAGTGTTCTTCTTTGTCATCCATTGTGAACACAAATGAATATGAATTTCACTCACTGTTGCTGGAGTTTTATGCTGCAGACTGGCTCCAAATGTGCCTTCAAACCAATCCTTCAGCCCAGGGATGATCATACCACTTAGTCTATACCTGCAATGTATAAAGGAAGACAGATTATGTGAACAACCAATTAAAATGTATTAGTGATTCCAGTAGTGGAAGTCAAAGCCCTCAATTGAAAACATCTGAATGCTTGACTGGGCTTATTCATTTGGAAAACCAGGCCTGTGTCTAATAAGAATAGAGTGTGAGGTTTGGGTCCAATGAGGTTATTAGGCAAGCAGAGCAGCAGTGACAGTGCTGTCCATGTGATCGCCCTCGCCATCCCTTGCATAATTGAGCTGCTGGCACAGCCCGGGCCGGCCCATCAGGGGACTGTGGTGTGCCTTTGTCCAAGAGACCATGAAACACACTCTATAATGAAAAAGCCTCTGTCACAGTGAGCGCGAAGGAGGAGAACACGTCTCTTGACATCCATTCAACTGCGCCCCAGCCCCGGTTACTGTACTGTACGCCGCCCAGGTAGCTTTCCAGTCGAGAGGCTACAGAGTGGATTGTGGAAACTGCTCACACCGGAGGAAACCATTCTCTGTAACATCCCGTCTCATTACTCAAAACACATCCTTACACACAATGTGCCAGTTTAAAATTGGACAAGCAGGGATGTCTCTTCCAAAGTCATGTGTCTTGATTACAAAAACTCATCTATACCTCTGCTCTTGTCATGAAGACAGGGGAAAAAAAAACTGAGGCCACATTCAGTAAGATTGAGGACAACAGGCTTTGTATATGGACACCCTCAAATATTCAAACTAAATATTTTTTTCTCCAGCAGTCAATGACTAACTGTGTTTACCCACAACTCCCCAGAGACACATCAATAATTACTAACATAATATGTTCCATTATTGAACAGACTGGAAAGTGGTTTCTGTTTATGAGCAACTGAGTTTGAGAAAGCTGAAAATCACAACCAGTGACCTTCTCGGATGACAATGAGCCGTTCAAATGCCAACCACTAGGTGGCAGTAGCACCACATTGCTGTGAGCGTAGGAAGGAGACAACAACTGATTTCAAAGGCTGAGTTCACAGTATGGGCTGTGAAAATGATCAATGCATAACTCCAGCCTCAAGACACACAGCGGCTGTGCTAAAACAAGAGCAGGGGCTGTGAATGAGACCCACACATTCCACTGTACTGCTTGATTTCTCTAAACAAACAGATTAGAGTTAATATATTTTTAGACTTTTGTTTTGTTTTTATTTTTCTTTCTTTCTTTTTTTTAAATCCAGAGCAGGTTTGCTCATTTTAGTTAGGTTTTTAATGTTTAAAATGTTTTGTTATGGTTTATCCTTTTTTAGTTTCAGTATTAGTTTTAGTTTTGATGATTATTTGGCAGGGGTACGATTTAATAAGTGCAGAATAGGTATTACATTACAAATGCAACACTTTGTGAGGGCAATTGACTCACAGTCAAATAGACACCCCTTTTTCAATAAAAAATAATGCATCCTCATGCTTGTTGCGTTCAAAAAATTTGACCAAACTGACAAAGACTAAAACGAAATAAATTCCCAGAATATAGGGCTGCAGTTATTATTATTATTATTACTGATTAATCAATTAGTTGTTTGATCAATAAAATGTTGATCAGTGTTTCCCAAAGTTCAAGATTATGTCCTCAAATGTTTTGTTTTGCCCACAACCCAAAGATATTCACTTTATTGTGATAGAAAACTTAAGAAACCAGAAAATATTCTCATTCAAGCACAAAATCTAAGACTTTTAACTTTTTTCTAAAAAACAAACAAAAGGAGATTCCAACCAATTAATCGTTTATCAAAACAGCTGGCAATTTACTAATAGTTGGCAACTACTCAATTAATTGTTACAGCTCTAATTTTAATTCACTTTTCTAAGTGCACAATATCATTTCAGTTAGTTTACATTTTTTACTGAAGTCTAGTTCTTATTTCTATTTAAATTAAAGGTATAATATGCCACATTTTCTTTAAAAAACAATGTATAGATTCATAAATATAGCCCTTTCAAATATCACTTATGAGTCACTAGAATTGTGTGGTAGTGGCTGTATTTGCAGAGATCTTGCCCTCTGCCAGTATTTGGTGTCCTGGTAACTTTCTGGTGCGTTTATGAACAGTTAGGGCAAATGATACTGATCCTACCTTTAAGTAAAATGTTTTTTTCACACTTAGTTTTTAATTTAGTTTTAGTTAACTTTAATAACCCTGCAACAGATGACCATAAACTGTATATCTAAGAGTGGTGATGTGATATTATATAGTACCTTTTGCCGGTAAATTCAGCTTGGCCTTTCTTATTGAAGAGGAATCTGGAATCGCTGTATCCCCAGCCATTCCACTTCATAATCTCATGCCTGTGGAAAAACAAATATTGGCAGAGGTTAAGTCAACTCATACACCTTACACTGAAGTTATGACATTAAATACCATCAGACCAAGTGTGAAGGTGATTCCCAGAGGTAGCGACCTGGTATATTCTTAAAGCGCCACCACAGTCGCTCTGGGCTGATACTAGTGTGGGCAATTTCAACAAAACAAAAGGAATACGGAGAGTCATAGCTGATAATATGATCCTTCATGCTGACATTTTAACACACAGACATATAGCATTTCACTGAGGGAGGTCTCCTTATTTTATTCAGTCATTCACAGCCTTTGCATTCATCCAAGGTGGGACCAGCTATCACTTGGCAAATTTACAATATGGGAGGGTGCAGACAGGCACACCTACAATATTTCCCTGGGTTATTGCTACCACTACACAGCACTCAGTCTGCTCATGGCTTGTTGACATTGTAGTGCAGAAGTGAAACATTCAAACGACATATTCATCAACAGAGGAAGCTAGCAGACACTCCCTCTGCCTTCAGCCGTTTCCCATTCCACACATTCAAATATTTTACATTTATGGCACCTGGTAGGCAGTCTTATCCATAGCTAGTTTCAATAATGATCAGTTTTTATGATAAAGTCTGAACGTGTGCACTGAACTAACAAGCTTCCGCTAATTTGTAGCACATACAGCAAACGCTACTATGCTGTTACTGTTGAGAGATACTCTATCATAATCACCGGCTTCACAACCAAACATGATGCTACATTGTCTACTCTCCAATACTGTGCAGAGCATTGTGCAGTGTGCTTACCCTCTGCAGAGCGACAGCTCACCACTCACAGAGCAACCATAACTCATTGGTCACTTGGGATGGGATGCTACCACAGTGGAGTAAAAGCCATAATTAAGATTAATACCTGCCAAAATGGAGTTTCCTATAAATTAAGAGTGAGAGTAGAAATGAGAGTGACACACTGAGTCATACGTTAATGAATCCTCGCCACAAGTGATGTGCTGTCATAGCTGTTGAACATACTGAATAAAAATGTATCAATAAATGGGGTAAGCACATGTGTGGCTAGGTCACTGAATACATGCTACTGTTACAAACAGACAATCTCAGGCCATTTAAGCCCTCTGAGGTAAATCTATGATTAGTAATTTTGTGCTATATAACTAAAATTGCCTTGAAATTACTTATACCGACCTACTATACGGGTGTGCCATGTCATATACAACAATATTGTTAGAATGTATTTATTATTTTAAAAAAAAATCATATGTCATCAAAATACATATGGCTAAAAGTAAAAATAACATTGCTACCAGCTCCACAGTGTAGGGAAGTCCACACCAATAACTGTAACAATAAAAATATACTTTGAAAAATTGTTTTACTCAAATGGATGGTGGAGTCCACATTACAACTATAAAGCTGTGGTGCAGACTACAACATACACTTAAGTTAGAATGATTTTCTGAAAGGTATTTTTACAGTTGAAGTTCTTGGTGTGGATGGCCCTTTAGTTTCAGAAAGGGGATGACTTCAGTCATGTGGAAGTTGTTTGATTACAAAAGATTAGATGTACAATACACCATGGTGATAAGTAAGATGTGCCAGAAGACTGGAACAGCAAGAGGGGGAAATACAATAAACTAATTTCACCACCTCAAGCAGAAACACCCACTTGAATATGAGTATGAATATGAATATCAGTTTGCAAAACTCAACTACTATTGTGAGTTCTGAACTATTTTTCAGTATTGTGGTAACATGAGGTCATGGGATATGTGGAGTTACTCTTTAATTAACCTAAATGTACAAATGTATGACTGCACTCAACAAACATTAGAAACACCTCACAGTATAGTGCACTGCCACACGACTCCAGCCTCAAAAATTACCAAACCTCTATAGAACCTCTATAAACCAGTTTGAACAAAAAACTGAACTGATTTTCATGAAGGTAGGACTTAATATTTATTGCAGAGCTCCTGAAGTAAAATACATTAGTCTTAGCTAGGTGTATCTAATGAGCTTTGAAGTTTATATAACTCATCTGAGTGGAATGAATATCCATTTGTCAATGCATCAGTGGTGGTTGCAGTATCTGAGGTATGCTTTTAATTAAACACTGGAGCTGAGACCCCACACAACCTGCAAATCAGGATTTTTTTTTTTACCTGAAACCACTGAACTAGCCATACAAGTAAGGTGGCAGTGAGAATGTCTGCTAAATAGTGGACAGGCTGAACAGAGGAAGTCTTTTGGTCAAAGACAAAGCCAAGGAATGTTTAACTATTTGCAATTCTGTTGTACTTTTCATCAACTATCACATGTCATACACTGTACATCGGGCCTATTCATTTGGTGGTCTGTGGGCCAAATCTGGCTCTTTAAAGACCTCATTTACAGTACATCATTGAGATTGTATTTGAATAACTTGCTAACATACTAAGATTAAGGTTGTTTACAATGTTTATTATACAAGGATGTCACAATTTCAATATTAAATCAAAATTTGATCGAAATGAGTGTTCAATTTCAGTGATCGAAATCAAAGGCACAATTGGTGATTCTCCAAGTATGTTCTTTTTCTCTCCACCCCCACCTACTCGTGGCATCCAATTCATGTCCAAAGAGAACAAAAACACTCCAAAAAGGACATAGCGCAACTTATCAGCCATTAAATCATACCTGATACCATGTAGACAGTCTTTTTAAAGAAGAATTGGAAATGTAAATGAGTTGTCAGGGCATAAAACCAATGATCTGTTGATCTCTACAAACCAAGATTCAGTAGTATAGCAGTATACCAATGGCACAGCCATCTGTGGTAAAAAAAAAAAAAAAGTGCTTAATTTAAAAAATTTAATTGAATTATAGTGTTAAAATCAAACTGAATTGTGGATATGGAGAGTCATGACACCGCTATAATTAGACAATCATCAATTTATTAGTAGGCTAATGAGCCCGTTCATTGGTTATGTCTGTTTTTAGGCACAGAGACAATTACAGTTTTAAAAACTTTTATGTCAGGCTGTTTAGGAGAGTCCAACTAAATGAAAAAAGATGTTAAATGCAACATTGCTTATTAAAACAACATACTACTTCTAATCTAGGATTGCATGGGTTCATTGTTTATTTCCTGTACTTCTGTACATGTTTCTCTTACAATTGTGAAAACTAATATAGTTTAAATTCCTAACTTAACTTAAATGCCCAAACCCTGGGAACCTTCCTTTTAAAAAAAAAAAAAAATCTGGACTGCTGCTGTAGAAACTAATCGCTCAGCCTCAATCTCAGCCTAACAACTAGCAGAACAGACAGTCTTACAAGACATAACATTTTATCATATCATCAGAGGGTCAACCAGAATGGGACATGATGACTCTCACAAGGCCAAATACTGATAATATGGACCCCTGTTTTTACAGCTGTTATCTCAGACTGACACTAGATGTCAGCACAGTGTGGTGGTGGTGGTGGTGTTTCCTCTAAAGGAACTGAGCTACCAATAGGTTGAAAGTCAGACCACTACTTGTTCTAGCCAATCAGATCGACAGAAGAGACAGAGAAGTTTCCTCAGTCTCCCTTTTATAATTACATATCTTTCCTGAGGTGTAACTAAACTATAATCTAAGCTAAACCAAATAACTAAAAATCAAGTTTAAAAAATCTAAATGATTCTCATAGCAATATGTTAGCATGGTAATCAAATAAAGAGTACGTTTAACAGCTGAAATAAAACACACAGCTCATTTATAGTTATTGAATGACAAAGCTGAAGAATAAAACAGTATGTCAACGGCTGTACGCAAAAGTAACGGTTACAGTAACGGCTGCAATAAACGGCTTGTTAAAATGTTGCTAATCCGTTTCAACGACTTTGTTATCAAGAGCAGAAAGATTAGCAATAACATAGACGTTAACACTTCTCTTGCGCTTATTACAACCTCGCTGTCACTGAAACGTTCTAATACGACAAATTAAACGATGTATTATAAGCCACAGAAAGAGCTAAAGCTGAACAACTTTGAAAAAGTCGACCACACCAGCGTTAAACTCCTGACAGTAAACCTAGCCGCACCCACTCCTTAGCAATGAATGTCTACTGTGTCTATAGCCAAGTAACGTTAGCTAGCAGGCTAATTAAAAGCCGCTATAGCCGTCTCTCCCTACGTTATTAAAGCCTGGAAACAGGGGGAAACCAGATTATCAGTGAATGTCACATCTCTGCTTTTTATTTTGCTGTTAGCCAACTGATGTTTGACTTAATAACAAGCTAAAGCCACAGAGGCTGGACCCCTGTCCACCGCTCCATCACAGCCTTGTACCTCTTCCTCGGCACCGTCCGCCCCTCACGGGAGTCATCTGTCTTGTTCCCCTGGGCTTTGCACTCCGCGGCTAGGATAGTCGAGTCACCGTCCTCCGGTCTCTGTAAATGCCCGGCAATTATCCTCAGTCTCTGCTGTGCAATCCGCTGCCTGTCGGAGCTGCCGCCGCCGCTGCTGTTGGACGCCATGCTGCTTCCGTGTTTGTGAAGGGAGGGAGCGGATCCATGAGAGAGCGGCTGTCAGAGGTCAGCGCAGGGAAAGTGTGCTGCGTTCAAAGACCGTCGGAAAAATCACAGTTCCAATGACTGACCCGAATACTGGTAAATACAGAATTTCTCTTGGCACTGTTTTTAAGAATCGGAGAGGGACACACTAAAAAGATAATTCCAGTGATGGATGTACTAAGACATTTTACTTGAGTAAAATTAGAAACACTACTACAGTCTAAAAATCTTTGTTACATGTCAGGGCTATCTCAATCAGATATTCTCTATACAATTATCATGGGCAAAATAATTCACAATATTGAGATATCCATAGAAAAGTTAAAAAAAAAAAAAAAATGCCATCAGTGAAATTAATCTTTGGTATATTATGTGTATTCTCATGGAAACAAAACAAATCATACACTGTACAAATTTCCATTTTCTCTCCCTCAATCATTCCCCCATCCAGCTGATTCCCCCAAAACACTGAAGAACACACACTGCCACAAATGTCAAATATTACTTACACTATTAATAACTCAAAGAGTATACACAAAATAGATAAATAAAATGGAAGAGGGTAATAACGAAAAAAAAAAACATTTAAAAAAAATAAGCAGAAAAAAGTAATGGGCTTAAAAAAAGGAGCCCAGGGTAACCAGAAAGAGTTAGGAATCTATAGGGAGGGTCTTCAGTTTATCAAAATACTGTGTGATCAGACCTCTGGTAGGTTTGAATTTCTCAAGATGTCCCTGCAGCAAAAACTTAATTTAGTGAAATTCATCTTTAACTTTGTTTATTGTGCATTTGGTCTCTTTTTTGGCAAATTAATTATGCTCACAATGAGGTAGAGAGAGTCTGTAACCATAACTGTAGAAAAGGTTACAAAAATGCCATTATATATACTTTTTAAAATATGACAGTTATTTTCAATACCTGTATATTCCTGAATTCAAAATGTTACTTAAGTAAAAATACAGAAGTATAATCAGCTACATATACTGTGCTTAGTATCAATATCAAAAGTAGTATCAAAAGTAAAAGTTCTCATTATGCAGAATGGCTCCTTTCACACTGTAATATTATTATAGAATACCATATTATTCTGTTTTCATCACAAATACATGTAAGAACATCTTACTATTGTAGTACATCAACATGGAGCCAGGTTTAGATGCATTGTGTACTACTGTGTAGATTTGTAACATGGTGCCGGATCCCTTCATATGTTTTTTTAATATATATATATATATATATATATATATATATATATATATATATATATATATATATATATATATATATATAAAGTAACTATCAATATAAAATAAATGTATTAATATTTACCTCTGAAATGTAGTGGAATCAAAGTATAAAGTAGAATACAATGGAAATATTCACGTAAAGTGCAAGTAGGTCAAAACTGTAGCTACGTACAGTGCTTCAATAAAATTACTTAGTTAGTTTCTAACATTGAATAACACTAAATAATAAGTTGTATAGACAGTTACTTTGTGGTAAGTTAAATATTTATTGAATTGAATTGAAACAATAAGGCAATTAAACAATTAGGAGATCAACTGAAAATGAATCTGCAACTATGTTAAACATTTGCTGGGTCTAGCCTCTTAAATCTGATAACCTGCACCTTTTCTTTGTAATGTGTGATGGTAAATTGTATAAGTTCTGGTTTTAGGGTAAACATATCAAGCACTGGGAATATGATACCTTAGGACCTACGGTAATAATCATTGGATTTATCTGTAATAAGAGTCAATTCCAGCCCTAGTTGAGACATGTTTAAGTTTTGTTACAGTTTGGTGTGCATTCTTTTACATCTGGGCAAATATGAGGAACTGAAGTTCTGCCTGTATTATAGTATAAAAGTGTAATAATAAAAGTGTTACTATTGTATGTTTTTATTTTCTCCTTATTTAACAGTTAAACCAGAGACATGTTGTCTTCATTCTGAAATAGGAGCTAAAGAGGAGCACCTGAATGCACCATTTTATGTATTTCCCAGCATGCTTTGCAATATAGGACTGCATGCATATGCTCCATTGACTGTTGAGACTGGAATTTACAGCCGGGTTGCAGTAGTTGTTACGAGATAGCAAAATGACTTCAGACCTTTCTGCTTGAAAAATTCAAGAGGGCAGGAAACTGTGCAGAAAATAGATCCTGATAGTTTCTGAATCTACAGTGAACAGACAGTTAGAAATAATGCCTTTATCAACAGTTTATAAAGTCAAAAATAATGCATGGGCAAAATTAGGTAATGGAAAATAGGCCACTAGCCTCACTCGGCTCAGAATAATGCAAGAGAGTAAAACAAAAATGGTGAACTAAATATCAGATTTTTATTTCTGCACATTTTCAACCCCTATATATTTTATATTTGAGTAAAACTGGCAACTTAAGCCTGAGATGACAAATCTATAGTTTCAGACTGATCACTTTAATCTGACAGTCTGTCACATTAAAAAATACATCTATTATTAGCATTTATAAAAGCATCATCATCATATATTCCTCCTGTGTAAGATTTGTCACTTGGATAAACTCTGAGAATAACCTGAAACAAAGTGACTTGTTAAGCTTTCTGTCTCACCTCTACTAAGTCATCTGACCAGCGTGACTACTGTTTCCATATGGCACACAGCAGTGCTCTTTAAGTAATGATTGAACACAAAGTTACAGCACATAAATGACAAGCAACAGTACTGCTACTTCAGAATACAAAGTGAGCCAAGTTAAATTCTCAAAAAAAGAAGACAGAATCTGTGAAAAATGCTTAAAACAGAGCAGAACTTTATTTGAGAAAACAGTTAATTTGTCAACAGGAATATCACACCATGCTGTAAACTTAAAAGTCCAGATGTTTGAGGATTTATTTCCCACAGGTTAAAGTATTAACTCCCAAAACAAAGTTCTGTAATGCACTGACTGCGAGCAATTAGAGTCTGAGTGTATCACAGAACTTTATTTGGAAAGCCACAGTGCCACCTCATAGGTTTGTCCTTGTGCAGGACCTTATCCTCCTTAAGACCGGCTGCTCCTTTAACCTGTAGAAAGGCACACAAAGCAAGGAGAACAGTCCTTTTTCATTGCATTGACTTCAATTCAAAAACTGCAAAGAGAGAAAATGGCTGGTGTAATTTGTAGCAAAGACTTGAATGGTTTAAGGCCTACAGAAAGGCTTGCTGTGTGGTGGGTCCTCCCTGGAGTCACACAGGTAAAGCAGGCCAGATGGAGTCTTTTTACACAGTGTCAGCTCTCTACAGAAATCATTAAATGGCTAAATATCATCTGGGCATGTGCAATAGGTGATCCTGTAGTACATCCCACCAAAAAATGACCCTAAAATGCTCTTACTTACCTCTCCAAGCTTGAACATCTGGTTGCAAAGTGAACCAGCCACTATATAATCTGACATGTTTGAAGTTTTTAGTTTTGGTGATAACTTTAACTTGATTTGGGATTATTTCACTCCTGTGCCGTGTATCATTGAATCTACCTGTTGAGTCTGAACAACTTTCTCAACTAAGCAGACCCTGGATAATGAGCTATTCACGACTAAACAGCAGATATACATGATAGTAATGAGGAAAGATCAGAAAGCTCCAGGGGTATTGAGTTCTGTCAGTTTGAGGATAGTTAGGGCACTTGCCACATCAAGTGACAGCAACTTTATAAGTGCAAAATAACGCGACAAAACCAATAATATCACGTCTCAATCATTATTATTGACAGTTATTTGCTCAATAAGTGATATGATGGATGAAAAGTAAGTTCTGCAAGTCATACTGTACCTGATATAGGTAGACGCAAGGGACCAGCTGCAATCCAACACGAGGGGCAAGTAGTCTTGATCATAAAATGCAAAAGCAGAAAGCGATATGAGGACATCGCAGGCCACGGCTGGATTCACAGTGCAAACGCCGGTTTTCACTGCGGTTGGTGTCCGTCTGCGGACTTGCAGCGCACTAATCGTAAGGTGGCCACCGCCGCTTTTACCTTTTCTTCCCCCAGTCAGTCCTGTGCACTTCACTATATGCAGCTGGAAGAATGTCGACGTGGAGCTGCCAAACGTGAACGCGTGTTCATGAGCGCGCATGAGGGGGGAAAAAATAGGCTTTTTTAGTGTAATTTCACGCAGTGGCACAGTAGAGCTGCACTTTAGTGTGAGCTTCTTCACAGATAGGTGCCACAGGCAGGACCTAGTCTGTCTTATTACCCTGACATATTTCAAAAGCCACTTAATTACATCTGGATCGGAGTTCTTCCTTACGCTGAGGTGTCAGACTGGGTCAAATTTAATTAACTTTGAGGATTTTTTTTATAAGACTTAACCTTCTTAAATAGCGCTAATCTCCGATTGACTGATAGCGAGGTCATCTGAAAAAAAAAAAAAGCCTGTTAAAGACAGATCTAGATGAAATACTTGCATATGTGCCCATTATTGATGTATGCAGATCTTTTACATATAAGCTAAAAGTACTGCATTCAATTTTACTTCAGTAAAAGCACTGGCAAAAGTACTGGGTAGTACTAAGTACCCATGATGAAGGATGTCTTCTTCGTCTACTGATGCATTAATTAATTAATTAAAACAGACTTTTAATGTTGAGCTCTCCTCAGTTTTAGCAGCTGTTGGGCTGTTTAATATACAGCACCAGTGGTGGAAGTATTCAGACCCTCTATAAAAGTAGTAATATGACAGTTTAATACTCTAATACAAGTAAAAGTTCTCAAATCAAAACCTTACTTAAGTAAAATTATACAAAAGTTGTATCAGCAACTTGCAGTATGAATAAGAAAAGCTTTATGCACCAGAATGAGTTATCATTAAGAGTTAGATTATTGTAGAAAATGTTATGATATTAATACTGAAACAGCAATGTTTTAGCAGCTTTTAGAGGGGAGTTAATCCTAACTAGATTACTTTATACCACTATTATATAGTTTAATCTGTGCAATTTTGCAATTTTATAGCCTCATCAAATGATTTGCATGTACAATCTTAATCTGTAAAGTATAGTGACTACAGTTGTTAAATAAATGTAGGTAAGAACATAATATTTCCCTCTGAAACATAAAGTACAGGTAGAAAAAATGGAAAGAACAAAGACCTTAAAATCATACTTAAGTACAGTGATTGAGGAAATGTACTCAGTTACATTCCACTGGCACTGCCTCATATTTATACACTGATTATATGTTTTGCCTGTAAAAATCTTAATCTGCAAAGTACCTAACCAGTAACTGTGCTGAGTAATATTCCATCTGAAACAGAGCATAATCAAATAGAAATATTCAAGTAAAATACAAGTACCTTGAAAAATTTGTACATAAGTGTACCTGAGTAAAAAATAATGACATATGACTTCAAAGTCTACCAATAGTCTACTGTTGTCCGCCACTGTATTGTACTCTGTAGTAGTTTAAATTTATCATCTTAATGTATCTCTATGTTATGCTGCTCTTTACTGTATAGTTATTTGGTGATGTCTCTTTGGTCTTTAATAAATAGCATTATAACAGTTCGTTATATCAATGTAAGTAAAAATAAATATGTACCAAAGCCAGTGGTGGAAAGCAGTTATATTTACTCTCTTACTGTATGTCAGTGCAGTTGTGAGGTACTTCACTTATAGTCCTTTTATTGATCACATCTGTTTACTTTATACTTTTATTCCACTACATTACAAAGGGGAGCATTGTACTTTTTACTCCTTTACTTTTCAGATTAAGAAACTACATCTAAAACATATGATCAACAAATAAAACATAATGCCTTGTTCTAGATGCACTACCCAAAAGTATTAACTAGAGGTTAAAAGGAACCCCAACTCGACGAACTATATAATTAAAGCACTGTCCGTGTCACTGCATCAATAATCATGACAACTACTGTTCTGCATAGCCTGACATTACTTTTAGCCCATGGGATCCCCAAATGTTTTAATTTCAAGGCCCCCCAATTGATGTAGGTCTACATTTGACCACAGACACCCAATTTTAGGATTTTGTCTGAAAGAATCCCCTCTGAGTCATTTTTAAAAAATTTTTTTTAGCTTTGTAGATAATTATGTACTCTTTCTTCCCCATATCTTCCTTTGTTGTTCCAACTTCCAAAAAAAGTTATAAAAGTTAAAATATTCTGTTCCTTATTTTGTATTGTACCCTCACAACCCACTCAAGGGCCCCTGTTGGTCCCCAGACCCCAGTTTGAAAACCACTGCCTTCATCTACACTCTGTTGCTAATACTTTTTTAAGCCACATTTTGTATGCAGGACTTTAACTTTTAGGACTATTTGAGTATTGCTGCTAAATAAATGACCGTGGCAGCTTTAAGGAGCTCTACAAATTGTCAGTGGTTGTCTTTAGTGTTTTTACGGGACTTTAGGGCCCCAGGGCCTCCAGCTCCACACCGAGCACGGTAACCAGCAGGGGGAGCTCTGCACCAATCAAAAGTCTCCTGACAATGACGGAGTTACAATTTAAATGGTAACGATTTTTTAAAAAATTAATAATTACATATTAGCTGGTCTATAAGGAGCTAGATATGTCAAATTGATGCCCAAGTGAGATTTAGGATTAATCTTCAGTCCCTTTAATATTTTTTTAGACAGAGGGACAACTCGTGCAAATTTGTTTTATCAACTCAATTTATTTCCAAGCACATGCACGGTCATCTTTAAGGCCCATGATAACTTTCAAACACAAGTAAATATGTTGTTTAGGGGTTTAATTTGGTAAGCAGCGATACTGAGTAAATATTTCATAATGGGCTCTAGAAGGGAACCCTTGATTTGTGAAACTCTCGCGAGTTTTGCGCACTTTGTTTCTTTATTGTGCACGTTATAGAAATTAATTATGCTTTACAGTGTGACAGCGACGTAGTTGGGTATGGCTAGCTAGGTATGGTAGGTTCAGGGACAAATAACACTTTGATGGGATTAAGGAATTATAATGTTTTGGGTTAAAAAATGGCCGCTCTCGCGAGATCTTTCCAGGTATGGAGTTCCCTTCTGGACAAGACGGCTCTTATCGCCTCATAGGCCGGCGTCAGGGGGACGATCCCGGCGCAGCGGCTCGGTAGGCAGGGCCATCATTTCCGTGATGTTCATTAGATTATAAGGAAGCAATGTTTCCCTCAGTACAGCTACTGCGACGGACTCTATCGGCACCGGACCGCTCGCCATTTTAACCTGCCATTTGAGGAATAACACAGGAATAACGTTATCATAAGGCGTCTCTCTACGGCGAGAAAGATCTCCATGAGGATGGAAATGGAGGTGATGCATTCCAGTCAACAGGTAAATAAGAGTGTTTCTTAAAAAACAAAGTGATTACCAGACGAGACAAACCGGCTGACATTGACTGTGAACTTCCTTTTATACGATCTGATAGGGAGTCAGAGACGCGCTTATAGTTCAGATAAACTTTTTAATGTCAAATTTAATAATCAATACGCAGGGACAGTCCGGTTAATGGCGTCGTTAAGAGGTTATAACATAGGAATAACGGCTTCAGCGTGGGAAAGTCCATTCAAAAACACAGCCTGGCTTTCTTATTAAGTATTATTAAGGCTGACCTCTGAACCGCTTTCAGTTCTGCAAGTCATTCGCTTGTGACGTTTTCCCCGACGGGAAGGTAAAATTAGTCCTGTTAAAACAAAAAAACAGGTTGATATCTGAGTGTTTGTGCTGTTTCTCTGGATAAAATGATACTATCGTGCCCACTTTCACCATGAGAAGTGTGGCAAACAGAAAACTAAGACTCTCCTGAGTGTTTTCTCGTAACTGTCTCTGCCTCCACCCCCCTTTACCCTCCAAGCATGTGATACCATATCTGATATGGACAAGCTTGTGACCATTGGGAATGATGTCTTTAACTGCTTTTTTTGTTTGCTGGATGTTTTTTCCAGTGTACTTTGACATGTAAAAGCACCACAAAAGCTCAGTCTAAACTAGGACTGATTGATATGACAAAATAAAATATCTAGAGCCCGACTGATATATTGATCGACCAATAATATCGGCCTGATATTGGCCTGTCACAGCTATAGCAGTTTATATCTGTATCAGTACACTTGTTGTCCAATTTGCACCTAAATGAAAACTTTTTATTAAACAGAACATAATGCAGATTGTTTGTATGTGTTAGCTTTATAGGCAGCATTTTATGTAGGCTAGGGATGATAACAATTAATTGATGATTAGTTAATCAGTCATTAAGAATTTGATCGATCAAGTACAATTGAATCAATCCACTATCAAATAAAGATCTGAAATATAACAGATTATTGTGTATGCTCTGCATGTCATATGATGTTCAACTGTATGCGTTTAATATGTGGGCCTTTGCATCTTTATGTTTTTCATAAGCCATGCAATGCTGTCCAAGAATATGCAATGTGTTGCTGTGGAAATACAGCTTTGTTTGAGGGGAAGAAAAGCATATTTGATATAGTTTGGCATAAGAATTTTTTAAAATGTTTTTTTTTTTTTTTAAATTGCAAAATAATGTAGGCTTGTATTTGATCTGTTTTTCTCAATTTAAATTTCAATATATATATATATATATATATATATATACATATATATATATATATATATATATATATATGAATGTATATACAAAAAATGTATATTTATATATTCTATATCCCGTAATTATATTCTATATAAAGAATATTGGTCAATGTATTGACATTGGAAACTTTTTTTATTCCCTAATATCAGTATAGGTCCCAAAAATCCACTATTGGTCAGGTCTTACATATATCAAAATATATATTTGCCCAAATACCTCGTTATTGGTATTTATCGCTATTACAACATTGTAGGGAGGACTATCGATGCTTTCACAAAATCTTAATACAATGATACATGGGATAAATAGTCATCAGTAATGTGGATATTATTGCTGTAACAGTCTGGTAAGTTCAGAAAGTGACATCACTTCACAGTAATGCAGCTTTCAAAACCAGGAAAAGACGACACTTCTTCCATACCACGATATGGTACAACAATGTCCAAAATCTAAGACGGTATCTCGTCTCATATCATGTCGATATATTGTCCAGCACTTGTCTAGACTTGTTCTTACATATTGCATGAGATGTTTGTCTTGGCTTTTTCTTCATGTTATATGGCCTTACATCTTGTGTGTTTGGTTAAACCTGCCATGAAGTCAGGGTCAGTGGAAGTACACAGTTGACTGATGATGCGGGTCTAAAGAAGGGCTGTTTTGGAACATGTGCGGCTGTGTTTCATCATCCTTGGTCAAGCAGTGGGTGTCTACTGAAATGTGATGAAAGAAGGCACAGTAAACCACTGGCCCTTGTGTTTAGCTGAGGAGAGGTAAATGAACAACCCACACTAAGAGCACACGCTCACACTTTGTATCACTCCTCTATCACCCAGTTTGATAGCTGGAGGAGCCATTAACTGTTGGCTTGTTTTCAAGACATATTATGTCTTTGATAGGGCCGCAATTAATGATTATTCTACATTAATGATTAATCTGTTGATAATAATTTCTCGATTAAGCAATTAGTTGTTCGGTCCATAAAATGTCAGAAAATGGTGAAAAATGTCAATCATTGTCTCACAAAGCCCAAGATGACGTCCTCAAATGTCTTGTTTCACATTTAAGAAGATGAAATCAGAGAATTTTGACTTTTTTCTCTTAAAAAATTACTCAAAACTATTAACTGAATATCAAAATAGTTTAATCATTGTAGCTCTAGATAGATTTAATAATTTTTTAACTTAGAAACACTTTTTTATTTAATGAAATATTCTTTTAAAAAAAAATTTAAAAAAATGCTAAAAAAGATACATGTAGGGCTGCAACTAACAACTACAACCTTTGTCGATTGTTTTCTGGTTAGATCGATGAGTTATTTGGTCCATTAAATGTCAGAAAAGGGTAAAAAATGTGGATCAATGTTTCCCAAAGTCCAATATGACACCCGTCCTGTTTGTCCACAACCCAAAGATATTCAGTTTACTGTCATAATAGAATAAATAATTCGGAAAGTATTCATATTTCAGAGAATTTTGAATTTAGACTTTTTTCTTTAAACAATGAGATTAATTTAATAGTTGAAAACAAATCCATTAGCTGTTGCAGCTCTAGCCTGTTACGTGTTTAACGTGTGTTTTCTCGTAAATTAGGAGGCGTGCGTCTGCTCTACATATTTTGTCTCTATTTTAAACTAAAGGCATGTTATTGTATTGTGTGGCAGAGACGACTGGGAAGTAATTATGTGAGCCAGTTTCCTTGTTCTGGTGCCAATCCAGGTCTTGTGACAGCCATGTTAGTGATACCATACTGATAACCTGAGCTCACACAAACACACCCACCTTTACACAATCTACCTGGCATTAATTCACATTATGAACTATGATTTGTTAAGGTACTTTGTTTCTGTAACATTATATAACAGCACGAATAACCAGTGACAGTGAAAGGGCTGATTGGACTTTCTCTACACAGGCGACAGGCCTTTTTTTAGACGTGGGATTGTTTTTAAAGGACCAGTATGACTCGTCCGATGAGCTTATTAGGTGTGACCAACAGACAGGAGTGTGGTTTTTCAGTTTGGAAAACATGACTGACCTCAAGATGTGCGTTCAGGCGTATTTTAGGGCTCTTCCTCGTTCCTGCAGAGGCCATAATGCCTGGTTGTGTGCTCACCTTTCAGTGGGTGAGTATGACTTATAGCAGACAGCCTCAGTAATGTGTAATCCCTCTGATGCAACACTGAGGCAAAGAGGGTTAGTGGGTTCTTATTTTTCAGAGCCACAGCTGTAGTCAGAAAAACTGTGTGAACAATATCCTAAAATACCTTCAGAATATCTTATCAAAGGTTACCACACACAACATTTTCAAATCAAAGGAGAAAACATGATCATACTGTGTTTTCTCTACAGTTTTACATCCTCTTTATTGTGCATTGTTCTGCTTTGTACTTTATTTCCTTTCAGTTCCCTCTCGGCTTTTTCCTGGCCATGTCTGTCTGTGCTGCCATATGACCGACTGCAGGCATTATGAGGCCAAGCCCATAAGTTGTATTTATACCCAAATCTGAGGAACAAACAAGTCACATGCTCAGGCAGTATCTCGGGCTTATGCAACATCCCTGGGCCTTGTGAAACGGTTTCCTTCTGTAAATAAGTTCTGGTGAAAGGCCCAAAGAAGAGAGCAGAGTAGTTCAGTTTATCTTTAGACATTCTTGTTTAAAAAGGCAAATAACAATCAGGCTTGTGAGGGGAAATCTACAGGAAACTGTATTAAATAATCCCCACAGTTGTTAGAAGGCTGTCTAACATCCTGTATTGTTAGCAGCCCCAAACTTAATGACTAAATACTAAAGGCAGGACAAAATTATTAGTGCATCATTGTGACAGAATATACTGTGGACAGGTAGTCACTAGTTGTAGTTATTTACTGGAAGGTGTAGCAAGAAGGAAAACAAGGAAACAAGCGTTGTAATTCTTTATATTGTTTATTTGATTTGGTTGTAGTACATCATTCTTTCAGGCAGGGCTGAACCAAATGACATTCTTAGGGCTGCAACTAACAACTATTTTGATTGTTGATTAGTTTCTCAATGAATTGGTTAGTTGTTTGGTGCATAAAATGTCAGAAAATAGTGAAAAATATCAATCAGTGCGTCCCAGTGTCCAAGGTGATGTCTTCAAATGTCTTGTTTTGTCCACAACCCAAATATATTCAGTTTACTGCCATAGAGGAGTAAGGAAACCAGAAAATATTCACATTTAAGGAGCTGGAATCAAAGAGTTTTGACTTTTTTCCCCTCAAAAAAGACTCAGACCAATTAATCAGTTGTCAAAATAGTTGGAGATTAATCTAATAGTTGACAACAAGTCGATTAATAGTTGCAGCTCTAGTAACTTTTCTTCACATTTTAAGCTTCTGTTGAGGACTTTGAATGAAACTTTGAATGTCTGTCATCATCTTTTATGATGTAACCTGACCGTCATTCTGAAAAAAAAACCCATAAAATCCTCAATTTGTCTAAAGGGATTAAATAAATTAGTCTTTTTAAAATTAAATCAACTCTCTTTAATGAAAATAACTTAAGTCAGTTTCATCAAAATAAATTTATTTTGTGATGCTGTTAGATTGCTGCTAGACCATCCTGACCATCCTACAGACGTGTGCCTCCATTTTTTGTGCAGGAAGCATGAGAGCAAGGAGTTTTTCACCACAGTGAAAATGTTTTTGAAAGGCTAAACACAAACAAATATGGACTGAGGCAGAATATTTCATTAGATAAAAACATTTTGTGAATTTGGTTGATGATTACATTTAGACCTGTAAATATTTCCTGGTTTCTTTACTCCTCTATGACAGCAAACAAAATATTTTTGTGTTGCGGACAAAGAAAAGGACCTTGGGCTTTGGAAAACACTAACCAACCTTCCTCACCGTTTTTTGACATTTTATAGACCGAACAACTAATCACATAGTCCAGAAAATAATCGACAGATCAATCAACAATGAAATGAATGATTACTTGCAGTGACTTTTGGACTTAACAACGCTGTTAAGTTATTGGAGATGTTTAGATCCTAAGAGTCAGATATTATAATACTAATAATATTAGTGTAGCCTAATCTTAATCTGCAACTGTGCAGAAATACCAGGTTTTTAAAAAAAACCGAACAGACATACAAAAAATAAAAATGAATTTGAATGTTGATTTAGGATTGTTAGGATTGTCATTGTTTGTTATGAACAAAGTTTTGGATTTGATTTCTGTCTGAGTCATATCAGATCGGTTTTCATCAGCTACGATGCTGTTTAATAATGAAAACAACAACTTCCATGATAAAATATTTCAGATGTCATCAAACTATGTCTGTTGTTGTGATGTCTGTTATTTTGATATGAGAAAGGCCCCTAGTGGCAGAAAGCACATATTGTGCATTGAAGCCAAGCCCTTTAACTTACTCATTTTCGAAATGCTGTAAAACACGATGAATATACACCAAACATTGACTGTCTCACTTATTGACATTAAAAGTGTAAAGTAATGGATGCTAGTCTGGAATGATCCGAGCAACTCTAATAATAGATTTGAAAATCTTTTATTCAATCATGGATAATGCTGTAAAATATGGTCTGTACGTTTGGGATGTAACAAAACTTCATTTAGAGAACTAAACTCTAACATGAAGTCTTTATGCTAAAACTTGACTGTGAGCGTGCAGTGTTTGTTGAGTTTGAACATGACCAACGAATTCACACCTCAGTATAATTGGATGGGTAGTTATCACTTCCCTCGGACAGAGTATCAAGTGAGGATTCATGTCTTTGGCTGGTGTGTGGTGGCAACAGGGG
>JAJHUR010004293.1:9185-29716 GCA_027495735.1 Lutjanus campechanus | reverse complement strand
CCCATAAAATCCTCAATTTGTCTAAAGGGATTAAATAAATTAGTCTTTTTAAAATTAAATCAACTCTCTTTAATGAAAATAACTTAAGTCAGTTTCATCAAAATAAATTTATTTTGTGATGCTGTTAGATTGCTGCTAGACCATCCTGACCATCCTACAGACGTGTGCCTCCATTTTTTGTGCAGGAAGCATGAGAGCAAGGAGTTTTTCACCACAGTGAAAATGTTTTTGAAAGGCTAAACACAAACAAATATGGACTGAGGCAGAATATTTCATTAGATAAAAACATTTTGTGAATTTGGTTGATGATTACATTTAGACCTGTAAATATTTCCTGGTTTCTTTACTCCTCTATGACAGCAAACAAAATATTTTTGTGTTGCGGACAAAGAAAAGGACCTTGGGCTTTGGAAAACACTAACCAACCTTCCTCACCGTTTTTTGACATTTTATAGACCGAACAACTAATCACATAATCCAGAAAATAATCGACAGATCAATCAACAATGAAATGAATGATTACTTGCAGTGACTTTTGGACTTAACAACGCTGTTAAGTTATTGGAGATGTTTAGATCCTAAGAGTCAGATATTATAATACTAATAATATTAGTGTAGCCTAATCTTAATCTGCAACTGTGCAGAAATACCAGGTTTAAAAAAAAATCTGAACAGACATACAAAAAATAAATTCTGAGTCATATCAGATCGGTTTTCATCAGCTACGATGCTGTTTAATAATGAAAACAACAACTTCTATGATAAAATATTTCAGATGTCATCAAACTATGTCTGTTGTTGTTATTATTTTGATATGAGAAAGGCCCCTAGTGGCAGAAAGCACATATTGTGCATTGAAGCCAAGCCCTTTAACTTACTTTTCGAAATGCTGTAAAACACGATGAATATACACCAAACATTGACTGTCTCACTTATTGACATTAAAAGTGTAAAGTAATGGATGCTAGTCTGGAATGATCCGAGCAACTCTAATAATAGATTTGAAAATCTTTTATTCAATCATGGATAATGCTGTAAAATATGGTCTGTACGTTTGGGATGTAACAAAACTTCATTTAGAGAACTAAACTCTAACATGAAGTCTTTATGCTAAAACTTGACTGTGAGCGTGCAGTGTTTGTTGAGTTTGAACATGACCAACGAATTCACACCTCAGTATAATTGGATGGGTAGTTATCACTTCCCTCGGACAGAGTATCAAGTGAGGATTCATGTCTTTGGCTGGTGTGTGGTGGCAACAGGGGGAAAAGAGAGACGTGCATCTATTATTCATGTGGTTTCTCCCCCTTGACATTAGTGCCAGTGTTGTTGTCAGTGAACAGATACTGAGGGACAGGGTGTGGCGGGTGCAGCAGCCACGCTTCACAGCGGGGACACTCACGCTCTCGCTGCATGGACAGCATGGCTACGGCTCACAACTGTCTAAACTGATCTGCCTCTGCTCTCTTCTCCAGGACATGAACCTGATCGACATCCTGTGGAAGCAGGACATCGATCTCGGTGCCAGGCGCGAGGTGTTTGACTACAACCACCGACAGAAAGAACATGAGCTGCAGAGGCAGCTGGAGCTCCAGGAGGAGAAGAGGCTGCATTTGCTGCGGGAGCAGGAGAAGGCCCTGCTGGCACAGTTGCAGCTCGATGAGGAAACAGGAGAGTACATACCCCGCCCGCCGCCCAGCACCCCGCTGCAGTCGGCCGTTTCACCTCTTGAGGTTACACAGGTACCTGCACATGGCTGTCATTACTCATGTCAGAGGTGGACCACTCCCACCTCATTTGATAGGCTGTGACTGTGTCGTAGCTAGGTTACCACCTCATTCTGTGTAATTACAAAAACACAGGTGGGTGTGCAGTTTTGCATTGGAGTATTCTGCTCTAGAAACGACTCTACAGAGACCTGCGCTCTATAAATAGAAAATCATGTACTGTTTTTAAAACATGGTGTGCCACAAAGGATGCTGGGTGGTTAATTTAAATGTATGTATGTTAACCTTTTTTGCAGAATGTTGGCTTCACAGAAGACAGTGGTGATGCCATGTCATTTGATGAATGTCTGCAGCTACTGGCAGAGACATTTCCTGTAGAGGAAACTGAGGTAAGATGATTGATCTCTTGCAACACATGTGACATCATACACCGAAAGAAACAGTTGAGATGATTCATAATTTCAAGGCAGCTGGTGTCACTAAATTCTTGAGTTTAAGTCAAACTAAAACTTTTATGTTTTGAAATAAACTAAAACAAGTTGTGCCAGCCTATAATTTTGAGATGTTTTACTTTTCTTTATGAACTTGAATCTCTGAGTTTAAGAAACCCCCAAAAATCTGTATTTCAAAACTTGGTCACAGCCTTAAACCCAACTTGGGTGCTTGAAAATTAAATGGTTGCAGTTGAAAATAAAGCTACAAGGGGTTTTCAACTGGTTATGAAACAGCCTAATTTTATTGCAGTGAGTCATACGTTAGCCAGTTAAAAAGAAGCAGGAGCAATTTTTAAAATTATTTAAATTCACGAAAATATAACAGTTCCTTGCAATGGCTTGAAATTATTAACCATTATTCACTTTCGCTTGAATGAATTTACTCAACAGTTTTTTCAGAAATATACATTTGTTTCAGTTTCTAAAACTCAAAGATTCAAGTTTTTTAAGAAGAAAATTTAATTATCCCAATGAAGACGAAGCAAGTTAATTTATATAGCATCATTCAGACACAAGGCAATCCAATGTGATTTACAGGTGCATAGAAATGAATTACAGTAAAACAATAATAGAGCATTACAATTACATTTAAAAGACCATGCAAACAAAAAACAAAAGCAAGCTGATAAATAGTTACAGAATACTTTAACAAAAAGTTATGCATCTACTGAACAAGAAAGCTGCAGAAAGTTGCATAGAAAAGTTGCTTTATCTTGCTTGATTCTGATCCTGAGAACAATTAAACAAAAGATTATAGATTGTCTTGAAATGATGAGTTTTCTCAGCTTGTTTTTTTTTTACATTATAGTCTGCAGCTTTTAACATGAATTTTAATGTATATAAAAACAATCATCTTCTTATTCTTATTATTTGTGTGTCAGACTGCCTCCGTTTGCCTGGACACACCTGTTGTTTCAGTACCCATGATGTCCCCGGAGCAGCCCGCTCTGCCTCCAGCCACCCTCTCCCCAGGTCCACTGCCTCCACCACCACCACCATCACAGACGATGTCCCCGGATTTGGAGCAGGCCTGGATGGAGCTTTTGTCCCTCCCCGAGCTGCAGGTATAATACATGGATTCTACCGCCTCAATGGCACGGTAGTTTGTGTTGGAACAAATACCCAAAGAATGCATCGACGACAGGAGCTCGGCATTAGAGGACAAATAGTTTTTTGTTTGCTCTGAGAATGGGGTCTCTTATATGTGAGACAGGTGCACACGGCTCATTCCACTGTGATTAGGTTTCATTGTTGAGACCTTTTAGAGAATTAGGGAGGTGGGTGTTCAAGATATTACGAGTCTACAGAACAAAAAGACATCGAGTGCAGAGAGGTTGTAGGTGTGGTCCTAAAAATTTGTGCATGGCAGTTTTTCAGAAGCTACCTTATCAGTTTTGTTTCTAGCCGGTCATATTTGCATTAGCTGATGGGCGGAGCAGTGGGCCATTTGTTGCCTTAACCTCTTGCTGTGTGTCAGAGTGGACTGGACCACATTCCTAACCATGTATCTCACCATCAAGCCGCATTGCATGAGTTGCTCTGGCAAGCTGCTGATAAGACTCAGGAATTATGTTTCACTTCTTGTAAGCTGCTTTTTGAAGATAACGCTATCGGTTAACTCTTCAGTAACAGCAGGCGGGGAGATTGGTATTGGCGATTCTGCGCTACAACTGGATGTTAAGCTAGTAGGGATGTATCAATAGATAGAATATTGCAGTTAAACAAAAGTCTCAATACCGTACCAGACTGTGACAATATCTACCATGACATTACATGGTTAATTATTTTACTTTCTCAAATAACTGTGTAGTTTTGCAATTGTATGCATAATTCTGGCATACAATTGCAATTTTTTACACATGTTAATGTGCAATGTATGCATTTTTTATTGCAATAAATACTGTATTGTAGACTTTTTATAGTGGCATTATCATATCATGAGTTTCTGGTATTACAGAGGACTAACCTGTGCTTCACCCGGGTCTACCTTAATTGAAATACCAGTGAGTTGGAGGGAGTGTGGTAGATGAGTATTTTTGTCACCTAATGCTATGTTTTGGCCAGACAAAAACAGCAACATGGGTGTGGGAGTCACACTTTTGCCTGCAATGCATCCTGGTACATGTAGGCACTGCTGCACAGCTCTGCAAGCATTAAATACTCAGTTTTCTTGTCAATATAGCACACAAGGAGGAGTTTAAAAGTGCCAAAATTTCCCTTTAAATTTACTTAAATTTACTTAAATTTCTAATACATGCAGACGAATTGTGCAATATAGAATATTTTGGAAGCCACTACAGGTTTATACATGAGCACATAGTGTACCTGCTTCCACAACAACACACATAATAAACTCATTTATTTTTATATTCTCTGATCTTGGATTTACTTGTAAACCACTTGCATTAGAGTAAAGTAATGTAATATGTTGGTTGTATTTATTTTAATTGTTCTTTATCTTTTTCTTCCAGCAATGCTTGAACATGCAAATGGAGGATACACTGGAGACCACAACTTATCCTCTTCCAAACAGCCCGGAAGTTCAGAATCCAAACTACACTTTTTACCCCATGACCAGTCTCACAGAGGGGGAAACAAACACTGTAAACGTTTGTCCTGCAGAGTTCATGAATACATTTGATGGCTCTGTTCCTGGCATGGCCCCACCAGACAATCTCAGCCAGATGAAGGCCAAAGACTTCACTGCAGAAAGTTTCTGTGACATATTTTACCCCAACACCCTTCTGGAGGAGAGCAGTGGTCAACATGGCCTTGAAGGAAATGAAAGTGATACCATGTCTGATCTTCCAAACCAGCCCCCCTTCACACCAGTGGACCTTTACAGCCTCTCACCTGGAGATTCATTCGACAGAAACAAACATGGTCTGACAGCAGAAATGCCGGACTCAGATTCAGGAATCTCTGCAAACACAAGTCCAAATGCAAGTTCACCTGGGAAGTCCATATACGACGATGGCTCCTTCATTTACAGTGATTCAGACATGGAGGAGATGGACCACAACTCTGGAGGTGCAGAATCTGACTACTCAGAGATATTCTCGATAAATTTCCAACCTGATGACGTTCAGCCAGCAGTTTCTGCATCTGCACTAACAGGACAGCCGAAGCAGCAGCAGGAAAAGAAACCCAAACACCACAAGACGGAGTTAGCAGAGGAGAGTGGCCACAACAACGCTCCCTTTACCAAAGACAAGCAGAAGCGACGCTCGGACGTGCGTCTCACCAGAGACGAGCAGAGGGCAAAGGCCCTTAAAATCCCTTTCACTGTAGCCATGATTATCAACCTGCCTGTTGACGATTTCAACGAGCTGATGTCGAAGCACCAACTGAATGAGGCCCAGCTGGCCCTGGTCCGAGACATTCGCCGCCGCGGCAAGAACAAGGTGGCGGCCCAGAACTGCCGCAAACGCAAGATGGAGAACATAGTGGGTCTGGAGGGCGAGTTGGACTCCCTGAAGGAGGAGAAGGAGCGTCTGCTGAGGGAGAAGAGCCAGAACACCACCAACCTGAAGGAGATGAAGCAGCAGCTCAACACCTTGTACCTGGAGGTCTTCAGCATGCTGAGAGACGAGAAGGGCAACTCCTACTCACCGTCCGACTACTCCCTCCAGCAGTCGACCAACGGCAGCATCTTCCTTGTCCCCCGCGTCAAAAAGACTTTCATCAAGAGCGAAGACAACCACTCGTCTCCTGCGTAACATGGTACTGCATTATCATAGTAATACTATGCAATAACTTTGTAGTCGCTCAGCTTTAAAGCATTAGTAGCTCTCAGCAGAACTATTGTATAGTTTTTGCTCACTTCTCTTGAATGTTGTAATATTTTTGATATTTTACTTCTTTTGTACTCTCACAGATTCTTTAACCGACATTGTTTGTAAATATAAGCATTACTTGCTTTTGAGATTGATAAAATGTTACTGTATGTGTATATATATTGTAAATATCATATATTTCTGTATGCTAATGGTTGTTTCAATCATTGTTGCTCATATTTTTAACTGTCCCTTTATGATTTGCTGCCCAGGTTCTTTTATAAAAATCTTCTGTGCTTTTCAATAAACTATTCATATAGCTCCACGGCCTCCTGTTTTCTGAAACCAGAACATTGTGTTGTGCACTTTAACCACAGCCTGCCACAGATTGATGCCAGATGGATGTATAGTCCAAGGAATGATTACATAACTTACCACATGTTCAGGTCAGTTTTAGACTCGAAGGCTCTTACAAAGCAGCAAAAAAGAGGAATATTGTACTGAAACAAAAGAGTTATTGGCTTAAACCACTTTTTACAATCTGCTTGCCATTTTATTAGAGGGAGCTTGTTTGTACAGTAACCCAAATCTTTTAATACTGTGAAAACTCCTGTCGCAAAAGGAATCACACCCACTGCATTCATTATGTTACGCAACAAAGAGTACAATTGTTGAGCTACGGTAGAGTATGCTCAGTGTGAACCATGCATGACAACTTCACAATGGTCCACCAGGCAAGCATATTCAAAAGGTAAAGCCCTACGCAATCAGTATGTGCTCTACATGCACTTTCACACACACACACACACAAACACTACCTTTGATCACCAAGCCCAGTTTCTGCTCTCACGGCAAACTTCAGAGGGTGTGTTGTAAACTAAACTGGCGAGCAGGGTTAACAGACTCAAGGACGTCTGTGAATTAAGTAAATCAAACAATGAAACTTTTTGACATGGAGAAGCACTGTATTATACAGTAAACAGGGTTCCTGCCCTTTTTCCAAAGTCAAATTCAGGCACGTTTGAAGATTTTTCAAGGCTTTTCCAGCAGCTCACAGCTGTGATAAATTACATATTTATATACACACACTCAAAATGATTATTTCATCAGATTAAAACAGATCTTTTTGTGCTCTAAACCACAGGCTTTCAATGATTCACATCTTAGTTATGTAAAAGAACACAAGACATATTAGACACGTATTAAAAATATGCACCATATCAACACAGAATACCCACAGCATACAACATTTTGGCCTACTATCTATTTCAATGATGCCATATTGGAGATACTGCTTATTTTATTTCCTTAATTTCTTTTTTCACCAGCTTCATTCGTCATTAACTTTTTTAAACTTACACATTCTAATTTTCAAATTATTCATTGAACTATGAAGCCATTTAAAAATAAATTACTTCATATTTTTAATAACGTTTTAATTTAAATGAATGAATCTAAAAAACTTTTCACAGACCCACTGGCAGTGCTATAGCCTATTTGACGCTCTAAACAACCCATATTATGTTTCATAACAAAATTCTACAGAAGCATGACAAATTAAGGAAAACACAACAGAGTTTAATTTTTCAAAACGTGTCACCTGTCTGTTTGTAGACTTTACATACTTAAAAACCTGACTGAGCCAATCTAGAAAGTGAACCAACCAGAGTGTAATTTAATATGAAAGTAATGCCATTGCATTTTTAATCAGTTTCAAGCACTTTTCAAACCTTGATACCACTACATTAAAATCCATGTTGAAGGATTTCCAGTACCAATACAAACCCTGAGTAAAGACATTTACATCTCAACATTTTGTTTTTCAAAAATAAAACACCGAAGTCATAGAAAACATTTTTATTTTAAGAGCACAAGTCACACTTTTACATTTACACATCTCCCTGTCAAGCCAGCAAAGTTCATTGACACTGCTGTGCTTTTGCCAAGCACAGATTTATTGGTTACTCTGCATTCCTCTTTAGAAACACTACCCTTCACCTGATTGAGAAACATTTTGGCAGACATCTCTCCATTGTCACAGTGAGGAGGCCTGACCTGCGTGGAATCCTAAAAATGCATGTGTAATTCTTTGAAACACAGTTAAAAATACATAAAACCAAAACTTGTGGCAGGTAATCATGTGGGCCATATGTCTATCATGTTTGACACAGACATCCCCACAGCATTCAATTTCAAAAATTATGTTTGAATGTTTAAATAAGCCTGGACAATAAACCAATAGTGATTGGTATTGGCAACAGACACTACATCAAAAACAATTGTTCAATAAAATGTTCAATAGTGTCACTTAAATGCAAACCGCTGTGAAATCACACACTGAATACGCCCTGCAGCTTAAACAGCCTATCATAGCTGTGGATAATGTGCGACGAGTGCCACGCAGACAGCCAATCATTTAATAGGTGTGCTGTTCACTTGCACTGTTCACAGCCAGTGTGACACAACACTGAGTGAAAACATTTAGCAGTACCAGACCAGTATAATTTAGTTATTTTTTAAATCTCTAAAGTCTAGTACACGTTTACCTTGATGAATTAAGTGGTTAAATTCAAAGTAAGGTGGTTAATTTCAGCCTTCTCTTTATTAAACATTAATTATTTATAGACTGAAATGAAACATTTTATATTGCTATTGTTTTCTGCTGTATTGCGCAGCACTGTTGATATGTAAACATCTTAATGTTAAGTTATTGAATTTTTAAAAAAAAAGAATTTTTGTAATGACAATCCATGTTTAAACTTACAATGTTAAGTGCTACATCCTCAAGTGCAGTAATTACAAGCAACTGTCGCAGAAGTAGCAAAATTGCACAAAGTTCCCATTTTTAGGGAAAGATTACAAATTTCCCCAGTAAGTCTTAAACTTACTTTGAACTCAGGAAGTATAAAAAAAGATGTCAGCACCTTATGAGAGCGTTTTTGACCTTTGAAGCAAAAAACAAAAACAAAAAAACCCCTCCAAAACATCTGTTTACACTTCTGGGAATACATCACTAGTACTTGTGAATATTCTATATATCGTGTTTGTCAAACCTCTGCAGTTTAGTTTCACCTCGTGACCATGGTTCCTGTTGACACATTCCACCCCAGTTTTGCTTATATGTTCATGTGACTGCTTGTCATGTAAAAGTTTTTCTTCTCTATTTTATGCAGAGGGTTTGACCTCCTTGAATTAAAACTGGCTTGTAAAAGTTTTAATTAAGGTACAAAGTGGATTTATTCATTTTCATTATACAACAGAGGTTGTATACTGGCATTAAGATGAAGATCCCTTTTTGCTACTCTCAAAAAATGTTAAATAAAATGTATATACAGTAGATTCAACCAAACTATTTTACATATTAGAGTGCTCAGTCTTGTAGTCTGAAGGAAGAAGTTGCTCTATAGTCTGACTATATTTTTCTTTCCTGGTTTATTACTATCCCCTTTTCATAAATTAAATACTTTTGTATGCTATAGTAATATGATCTGCTTTAGCAGTAATAATCATGTTAGTTAAGAGTTAGAAGTTTCTTTTTTTTCTTTACATTGCTCTGCTTATTTTCACACCGGCATTGAGGAGTGACAAGCCTTTGATTTCCATACATTTTAACACTGCATTAAGTAATACACAGTTAGTGGCCACTTAATTAGGTACACAAGTTGAGTCTAATGCAATCTAATACAACTTCAATACAAATCTTTCAGGATACGTATGTTTTTTTTGACACTATCACAGAGATGTTAATGTTTTAGCATTTAGGTAATAGTGGTGTTGTTGTACTGGACTTTTATTATCTGCAGACGCAAGCCTGGAGAGAATCATGCATTTGGTCTTGTGTGAGTGTTACATCTGTCTGTCTTTTTTAGGCTGTAGTGGACTCAGTATTAAAGGCTGGGAAGTGGGCTAAATACTGCTCCAAAGTAGGCCAACTTTTGGTCGGGGGGAAAACTAGCTTGGCCATTTTCAAATGTTAGCTCTCTGAGATTGAACTTACTAGCCTGCCTGTGGTCCGGACCCGTCTCTCATTGAAAATGTGCGGGGCATGATGAGGCGAAAAATACAACCCCAGGTTGCTGTGCATTTGAAGGCGTTTATCAAGCAAGACTGGGAAAGAATTTCACTTTTAAAATGTTTACTGAGCGTTAAAAGAAAATGTTATGTATCACAGTGGTAAACATGGTCCTGCAGGCATCAAACTCACAATGAGTGTATATTTACAAAAAACAATAAAGTAAATCAGTTTGAACATTAAATATTTTGTCTGTGCACTGTTTTGAATTGAATATAGGTTATGTTTTTAATTACATGTACACAACATATCAATTTTTGTGGAACTGGGGTCATTAATAGGGAGGACAAAATTTTAAAAACATCTTTTAATATAATGCAATTAGCAACTTTAACTATGGCCTCAGTGTTTCGTAATTTAATTTACTTATTTACAACATCAATAAAAACATTCTAACCTTTGTAAAGGTAGAATTGATAGCAGAATTGTATATATTTAAGTACTGCAATAGGTTGTACAGGTGTAACTGATAGGTGGCCACTGTTAATACTCGGTTGTTCTCCGAGGAAGGTTGATAACTTGTTTCCCCAATAATGTTTAATCACTATCTACTTTATCCGCACTATGTGCCTGATAGTAAAAGTAATAAAACATTTAAACATGACGTATTTTGCAGTTGAATTACTGTGGTGAAGGTCACAGGCTGATTCTGGTCAAAGTGGAGCAACACTGGATGTCATAGAGCTCAGTTTACCTTAAAAGAACCCTTGCACCTTGTATAATCACCATGTTCACTGTTAAGATTACAATATGAGCAGCCTTGGATAATATTTTGAAAAAGTCTTACCCATCCAGAACCTTCCATGTTATCAGGTCTTTACAGATTTTCAGCAAGAAGAGAATTCCTCTTTTCCACATCTGCAAATCAAGCAAAGTGGTTACTCTTACCTGCTCCATCTTCTTAAGTCAGCTTTTGTGAAATACTCACTCCCTTTTCTTGTTAAATGTCTGAAAGCTAGAACTTGTGGGTAAAACTGCAGTATCTCTGACTCAACAGGATCTCCAATGTGTCCAGGAACTAGTCTCTTTCTTTCTTCGCTAGCACCAGCTGCTGGAGGGTTTAGCTAGCCTTGAAAGCGAGATAGATGCTCACTACCAGGAACGACACTGCAAGCTTCCTCCATGGGCGTTGTGCTCGCTCGATGCTGCCTTCTCCCTTCTCTCTCAAAATGCTGACTGGTCCACTGTGCTGGGGCTGAAGACGTCCTGTCTGACAGTCATCTGCAATCTTCCACACTAGCGATGCTGAGGGCCCAACTGCAGGTGCTTGTGGCTGTTATAATCCTACTCGCTCAACACTGGCATAGGTGTTGTATGGGCCCTTGACCTAGGACTACCCAAAACTCCCTTGTCATCAACTCTGGTACAAGTTAATACAACATATATACGCACACTATTTTCATCCACAGAAATCTTAAAGGGGACCTATTATGCTTTTCCTTGTTTTTTTATCATATGTTTAATGTCAGAATGTTGGATGTTCATTATAAATATGAGTGAGTGTCAAACAATGAGGTACGTAGGACTAACCCCTGTGAGCAAAATGCTCCGAATGCAACGTTTTCAACAATTTTTTTCTACTTTCGACAACTTCCCCTTGGCACATGTGGATTTCTATATATGGTCATCTGCTCGAGTCTGTCTTTGCTCAACCTCTCTGCTCAGGATTACATTTCAGTGCGTCTCAGAAAATGCTCTTTCAGTTGTAAAGGAGTTCAACTTTTTCGGGTTTTCTATCTGATGTCCTGCAGCAGCTCAACACTGTAAGTCGCAGTTTCTGATGGACAAGTATCTTTATTTATTGCTGAAATGACTGCTACTACTTTTTAGCTCTGCCCTCCAGGCAGGGCTAGCTGCATGTGCGCTAACTGAGCTATCTAGCAATTAAAAGCTAAATTAGGTAATTGATAACAACAAGTAAAGCTTTGTCCATCAGAAAACTAAATAAATCACCAAAAGTTGAGGCAGAGCAGACGGATGGACATCAGAGGGAAAACCACAAAATGTTTTCTCCATAAAATATGAACCAGTTCCACCATAATCAGTGAATGTAGTTGTGTCCTTGTGTACGTTAATTAGTTCCAGAAATGCTTTTCTCTTGCTGCCTCTAACATTTTCCCCAACCATTTGTGGTCTGATAAACAGTAAATTAATCAATTTCAGTGTCCCTTATTGCTATTTTCCATACTAAGATGGTGCTGAGAAGCACTCAGGGTGCTGCAGTCTTGCACAGCCAATTATATCTCAGAGCTAAATAGCCAGCTGGCAGCTAAAGTGGCTAACTGCTAGCGGGTAAAGCTGTCTGGCCATTAGAAAACTAAGTAGTATAAATGTTGCGGCAGAGCAGCCGGAGGACATTCACAGAAAAGACCAGAAAATATTTTCTCCATGAAATATAATCCAATTTAACCAAAATCACTGAAAGTCCTGCCCCTCAGCGGACTTTTGGGAAGTTGGCCAATCAGAGGAGTGAGGGCTTTTATAAAGGGGGAATTAAAGAGACACCGACGAAAATGGCTGGTTTCAGACAGAGGGTGCATAGAGGGGCTGCATAAAGGGCCAGTGCAAGATAAAGAAGGATATTTTAACTGTAAATCATGCAAAGCTACTCTAGTGGAGTCCCTGATGGAAAATACAGAGCTGGAATATAATAAGTTAAAGTATAATAGGTCCCCTTTAATACTCCAAAATGAGGAGAAAGTTCTGGACAGGCTGATTTGCTAAACTTCAGTCACAATGAGCAGGCAACAGATACAATTAGTAACTCATTTCATCTTTTTCTGAACCAATGACGCACTGAACTTCATGTCACTTTACTAAACAATTTTATTCGTCTTTTTCAACTAATGAAAATCCTCGAACAATCTAGGATCCGGGTTTCTAAGAACAATTAGAGTGTGGGATTCCCTTAATTCTAATCCACTGCGTATATTTGTTGACACTGGTGCTAAGCAAGATTTACATACTGTGCTTCACATACAAAATCAAAATACACTTGACACTTGCAATCATAATAACTTCAGAAAGAAAAAATTGATTAATTCTAGCTCTTCTGAGGGCCTGATGTAACTATTCTATTTGACACAAACCAAGTTAAGAGACAAAATATTAATTGACCAGCAGAAAACTAACCCATATAAAAAAGGAAAATAAAGATATTAAGAACTGACTTCAGATAAAAAACACAATTTACTCTTTACTCCTGATACCATAGGCACAATACACACACACTTCAGACGCACAAAAGGAAAAAATTGCTTGGTAGGGAAACATCTATCACAATTAATGATGGGTATCATCTGCACTCTTGTGTATACAGTCCTTCTTCCATAAACTTCTCCGATTTAGCTGCAGTAATGTCTGACTTGTGTGTTCCTCTAATGCTTTTCAGATGACTGCCTCAAAGTAACCTGCAGCTTTCCTGACAATTCCTTTGCTCACCTCCTCGCCTCTCCTGCTAAGAACTGAAGCCTGTTGAATGGATACAGGATAGAACAAATAGTTATTCTGCACTTTCATGGGCTCACTCTGTACTGTGCTGCTACGAGGGTGGTGTGAAACTGAATGCAACTTACCAAGACATGAAATAATTAATATCGCCGTGAGCCATAGCTACCTCCGCCGCCACCACCAGAGCCATAGCCACCTGCAGTCAAAAGATTGGTCACCACAAAATGTTACAAATATGCTTCAGGAAGACAAAATTCTGATCTTGTCTCACTGAACATGAGGTGGAAATGGAGGGTAAAACTCACCGCCATAGGGTCCACCTGAGTTTCTGCCGCCACCACCATAGTTGTTTCCCTTCATGGGCCCATAGTTGGACTGCTGTCCACCATAATTTCCAAAGTCGTTGTAATTTCCACCCCCTCCATATCCTGAAATTTTAAGTGCTGACTTTAAGTTAAGTCTGAGTTTAATAACACAAGTTTCTATGGGTTGCATCTTGCACTCAAGTTTAACAGTCAAAGTTCTGGAGTCAATACATTCTTTATTATTTACTATTTATAAAGCTTTTGTTTTGAAGAACACGGGTAAATTAAGTGCTACATATGTGCCAACCAGACACACAACAAAAGGGAAAAAAGGTGAGGATCCATCTCTTAATAACCAACAAAATCTACATACATATGTGCATACTTCAATACTCACATATATATAAACACACATATGTTCACCTACCTACCTACATATATAATCACACATGTATATATCCCTTTATGTACACATTCATATCAAACCAAAATGGTTCTGCCCTTGAAAAAGGCCTCAATCATTACAATTTTTTACCTCCATTATTGCCGCCGTAACCTCCATCGCAGCCGCCACCAAATCCACCACCCTGGTTGCCATACCCTGGACCACCACCTCCGTAACCCCCTCTGCCACCTCCATAACCTGGTCCACCACCATAATTTCCTCCTGGGCCTAAATAGTAAAACATCAAACTTACAATATAAACTTTTTTATAACATTGACATGAGGTATTAAAGTTCCCATGAAACAGCTAGCGCAGTGCTTTTTGCTGACATGTTTCCTGTGAAACAGGCAGCTAGAGGGACTTGTGCAGACACTGACTGGTCTGTGGATGTAACACTAGGAAGGAGTGTGTTCCTGTTAGCTGTCTCTTCCCAGACTGTGAACACAGCAAGACCGGGACCAAAACAGTCTCCGAGGCCATTGGAGGCCAATTTGACGACAGGGAATAGGCTACAGTATAGAGGTGGTTTTCTTGCAGGGTTTGGCTCCCAGCACCCTGGGGTTGAGTCACAGCTAACCGAGCTAACAGCAGTTCACGGTTAGGTTAGTTAACATCAAGTACAAATGATTAAGAGTTGAAACTGAGCAGCTGGATGACATCAGAAGGGAAACCAGAAAACATTTTCTCCATAAAATATGGTCCTGTTTCACCCAAAGCAGTGAATAACTTCATAAATTTGTGCTTTCCTACAGTTAGGCACGGCCCCCAGAAACACTGCAGAACTGCAAAACACTTAATAAATTTTTGACTTCAAGGGAACTTTAATATAACACTGTCATAAAGCACTTTCTGAAGAAATGACAGAGTCGTTGTGTTAGTAAGCGAAGATATTAAACCCATAACCACAGGAATGGCCCATGTCACTTCAGCTCACCATTGTCAAAATCATCGCCATAACCACCTCGCCCTCCACCATAGCCACCTAAAAACCAGGGATAAAACATATTATGGATTAAAACCGACCAGTTTATTTATTCTTGCTGACATGCAATAGTCACCATCTCACCAGCATGAGAATGTAATTCTGCAGTGCAGCAGTGTTAAAACGTTTCTGTCATCTCAGACACTCTGTAGCCATTTTCACTCCACCTTATCATGGAGATATAAATCTGGCTGCTGTCTAAAGACTACATGAGAACAAAATTAGAAACCCAGGAGTCACTACTGTTAGCCTGTTTAATAGCCTACTATTGTCATTATTAAATTACTTTCAGCAGAGCTAAAACAACAAGGAAGCGCTCACAGAGAGTTGGAGGCAACAGAAACGACCTTCACACTGCCAAAACCATGCAGACTAACCGGTTTTTACCAAAAAGTCAAGACCATGCAGCATTTAGTTGTTTTTCCACCAACATAAAAAAAACAAAGTCAGGAGAAAGAGATACAGCCTTATCAGTATCAAGTGTACCTGCATTAGTGTGGATAAGACCAGATGCACTTTTACCCAGTATGCAAATAGCACTTACCTCGGCCAAAGTTGCCACCACCTCCATAATTACCACCCCTCCCCATGAAATTTCCTGATCCTCCACTCCTGCCTGATAAAAAAGAAAGCTGTTATTTTAGAGAGCATCAACCTACTATCAGCTGCATACAGTGTAAACAATGATGGTCACTAAGTGTAACTATTGCCTATTGCGTGCTTACCCCTACTATTGGACATAGCACTCATTTCCTGTTTAGAGAGAGCTTTCCTGACCTCACAATTGTGGAAGTTGATTGTGTGGAATTTCTGGGCTGTAAGAAAAACAGGGAAAAAACAAAAACACACTCATACCACACACAATGTTTACTAACACCCTGGTTAACTCTAAAACAAGTGTAAACAACCACATACCAACAATTTTGTCTACAGTGTCATGGTCATCGAAGGACACAAAGCAAAATCCTCTCTTCTTTCCAGTGGAGCGTTCCTCCATGATGTCAATGCATTCAATCTTTCCATACTTCTCAAAATACTCGCGAATGTGGTACTCCTCAGTGTCCTCCTTGATACCGCCAACAAAGATCTTCTTCACTGTCAGATGGGCACCTGGTTTATTGGAGTCCTGAAACAGAGTGTGTATCGATGAGCACACACACCAAACAATAACACTGTTGTTGCTGTTTCTGCCTTCTGCTGTGGGATTTGTTTACCTCTCTGGACACGGCCCTCTTGGGTTCAACAACTCTGCCATCGACTTTATGAGGCCTTGCTTTCATAGCCTCATCAACCTCCGTTACACTGGAGTATGTTACAAAGCCAAACCCTCTTGAACGCTTGCTGTTGGGGTCCCTCATCACCTAGAAACAAGAAAATGATGCACATTGGTAGTCAGAACAGTTTAACTGGCCTGTAGCTACTTTACAGGCTAATATTGTTTACTATCTATTCACCACTACCATACTATCTCAGGCCATCCTGCCACAGATTACAATGCAATATAATAAGATCTGTGGAGTGTCAAAAAATATTGAAATATCTTCTATTTGCAGATGATACAAATATTTATTTTAGTTATATGATTTTAAGACATTTACAGATCATATAATATGTATAATGGTATGTGTAAAATGTATGTTTTATCATTATTAAGAGAAGACGCAGGCAATATTACATTTTTCTTATTCTTGTTCCTATTTTGGTCATAGAATGTGTATAAATGTAAGTTTTGATACATTTTATTATCTATTCCCGTAAAATTGGTTTAGGAAAGTACACATTTAGTAAGCAAAATAGACTAAACTAAAAATACATACCACACAGTCCGTCAGACTTCCCCATTGCTCAAAATGGGCCCGTAAACTCTCCTCCGTGGTTTCAAAACTCAGACCTCCAATAAACAGTTTTCTGAGCTGCTCAGGTTCTTTAGCCTCACGGTCCTGTAAAGGCATATAAGAAAATTAGTATCACTCCCTTTGTGGATAATATTAAAGAAGACTAGTTGTAGAAGCATGCAGCATAGTTATGTAATGTAGCTGTGCTCCTGTACTTGAAAAAAATAATACATATACACTAGGCCAGCATGGTTTGGTAAATATGTATATATATATATACATACATATATATTGCAACTAATGTGACTGAAATTACAATGTGCAATATGATTACTGGAAATGATCAGTTTTGCATTTCAGTTTTCATGTTCACAGAAAAAAACAGCCCAGATCATCTATGCAGCATGACAGTGCCTCATTATAATGTTTAGACATTTATACATTTTTTCTTTTTACAAAAACTGCGATTTGGTTCCGCGATTTGAATATTGCACTTGGCCATACTGCAGTTTCATTGCGATTAATTAATTGTGCAACCTTATTGTACACACAAATATCTGCAACTACACCGTATTGTCAGTTATTGTACCAGGCCGCAACATTAGCCCTGTAGTGGCGACAAACTTAAGATAACAGTAAATTATATTATCGTGTATAATTTGACTGCTAAATAAATCCAGTGCGCCGACAATAATAGCTTGATTACATATACAGTACGTTGATATATGTATATCATATATTACATAAATTTATACCCTGTAGCAGAAAATGAGGCCTGCAATCCGCAATACAGATTACAACAAACGGGGTTAGCTTAGCCTGCCAGCTTTGACACAGCTAGCGTTAGCTCACTTCACAAATGCCGCAGATTGAACATTTTGTTATCACCAACAGCCCCCAATAATCTATCTGCTAAAGCGAGTAATGTGAGTTACATAAACCAAACAATATCGTTCATCCAAGGGTCAACTGAAACGGTAGCTCAGTGCACAGAGCTCTCCAGTGGCAGGACCACCACACTACCTTGTTATAATAGACTACCATTAGGTTAGCTTCACGGCTATCTACTGCTGACAGCGCTGCGTCTTAAGCTAAATTAAAGGTACAGAGAAGCCACACATTACAATGCAAAACCGTGCATTCCCTCACCAATGTTACATCTATGCCAAAGCGTAACTACAGCTTTGCTGTATTTTTTAAATAACCATATTTAATTTGCAACATTTCCAAGCACCTCACCTCCATTTTGCAGATGTCAACTGGAGTAGATCGGCGTGGATCACGTGACATCGTTCCGGTCGTGCCAGTCGTGTATAGAAGGTAACCTTTGATTTGTGAAACTCTCGCGAGATTTGTACGCGTTGTTTTGTTATTGTGCATCATGTACAAATCAAATGTGTTTTATAAAATTTAAATGCTGCGGTTAAGATGTGGGCAGGTTAAAGGACATAAAACATCTGGTTGGGGTCAAGGAATGATCACGGTTTGGGTTAAAATGATCACTCTCGCGAGATTTACTTTCGTGCCCATAGTTGTGCCCCTGCCAGTCTATCCTGAATTATAGTAGACCATTTATAATAATAGACCCTTGTAATACAAATTAACAGTGCTAGGATGCTGCTGTTGTGCATGTTGGCTCCCTGGAAAGGTTCTGCTCTTCTAAATGGAGCGGGAACCTATCATTGGCAGCACCCATGTTAACCCTATTGTTTTAATTTCAGGTCAAAATGGCTGCAGTAATAAAAACTAAAACTATAGCATGTGATAGCTACTGTGATTTATCAAAAGGTCATATGAAATTCTGAAAATTGTTAATATACCTTGTCCCTTTTTAGTGTCTGGCTTCGTGCATTGAAAAAAAAAGATAATTTGCTCCATCTACTGGTTAAAGAGGGAGACGACTTGACAGAATCCTCATCCACCCCCAGTGTAGGCAGCCATCAATCCATAATGAGTGGAACATTTAATTTAAAATCTACTCTATCTAATCCACTGTAGCGCTGTTAGTTTCAAAATAAGAAGTATAAGTAAAGTAAGTAAAATATAAGGGGTGGAAAATTCATGCAGTGTGGGGTTATACACAGTTTGGTGAAGCTCAGTCTTGGGTGTTGATTCAAATTGATGGTAGTTTCTGATCCCAACTGTCACGTCATGTTTGTGTTGCTAGGCAACTGATCATATAGTCAGATGGTGAATGTTCCCATTTAGCGTTGGTGTTGTACCGTTTGGGCCCATTTAGGTTTTAGTAATAGAAGAACAGCAGCAAAAAATAGGATGTTTCTAATCAGTCAGAATCAGTATGAAAATCAGAAATTCTTTATAGATCCTGAGGGGAAATTGTCGATGTTACAGGGGCTCTCATTCAAGAATAGAAAATATGTCCACAGAGAAATTATAAGAATAGGAATTAAGAAGTATGTAAAAATAAATACATTCTTCTACAATATATAAATGACATAATATGACAATAATAACAAATACAAAGTGTGTAATGGTACTTATTCTACAATATATAAGGGCAATATAGAAATATAAAACTGCAATATATGAATGTAAGAATTATGTGCAAAAATGTGCATCAAGGTACAATCACGTATAACAGTGTATTAACAATGCTGTACGTATTGCTGTATGTAAGTTATTGTAATTTCAAGTCAGTGTTGCCCACATTAATTATTGCACAGAATTATTATAATGACAGTTAGTAGTGCACTGTTGAAATATAAATAGAAAATAAGTAATGAAGTTATAGTAACTGTCAGGGGTGAAATAAGTCTGGGATGAGTCTATTTACTCTGAGTGTCAGACACACAGAGGGAGGAGTTGAACAGTTTGATGGCAACAGGCAGGAATGATTTCCTGCAGTGCTCTGTTGTGTATTTCGGTGGAATGAGTTTCTCACTAATAAAGGTATACAAATAGCCGAATTAAATATGAATGGTTTTTGTACAGTCTACTGTCAAACCATATAAATGTGAATATGAAGTCACATGATCTGGGGTAAAATGGGACAAATAAGGTTTTACATCTGGGGCGCTTTAAATTTTAGCAGCCAATCACCAAACATGTTATTGCATTGTTGCTAAAGATGTCCTTTACATTAAAGTGATACTCCACTTTCCAGGATTAACCCACGTATTATATACTCACCACCCTGTGGATGTGATGGTAGATGAAAATCTTCAATTTCCAAAACAGTCCTGGAGTTTTAGGAGGAACAGGATAGCAGCCTCGTCCAGTACAATGGCAGTGACTTGTGACCACCGATAAAACGTTAAAAATAGCACACAAAACAAACACAAAAATTCTCCATCCTGCTCGTGTGGTGTAATCCAAGTGTCCGCTAGCTGCGACATTAAAAATTAACTGCAAAAGACGCCATTTTCGCCATGTTTTTAGCAGAAATATCAGCTGTTGCACGTAGCCGGTAAGATGTAAACATGG
>JAJHUR010004290.1:61525-77480 GCA_027495735.1 Lutjanus campechanus | reverse complement strand
ACCTGTGTATACAAACGCAGGTGATCTGACCCTCTAGGAGGATATCACCACGTAAACAAAGATATTGTGTCGCTTGAGAGGAGGGGGAAAAAAATGAGCAAAAACACTCAGAGATCCATAAAAACAGCCTGTGGGATGTGCAAGGTCTGTACAGAGAGGCAAGTAGGGGAAAATTGAAGAGAAAACAACACTTCTCTGTTTCTGCTGTGGGTTGTAAAGAATTAATACAACACTAGAACATAAACTGAGCCTGGTGACCAGTTATCTGTACACCATTACTGGGCTACACCAACAAAGATGAATTTAATCTGCAATCAGTACGAATCAGAGTTTAACAAAACTACATTCAAAATGATTAAATCCAGATTTAAAACTAAGCTGAGCTCTGTTGCATAAATAAACGAATTTCAGTTGATAAACCCAAGTTTGGTCATGTAGGCTAAACCAAAATGAAATAGAGTTTAATTAATATGAAGATGCTTGCTAACTCAAAATTGCTTGCTTTGAAAAGTAAATCTGGGAAATTTTGAGACCTAAAAAGTATAAAAGAGGGGAGGGACCATTAACTTCCCCCTGCTCTGTATTCCTGAATGTTACATTGTTGCTCACTAACTAATGTTATTTTTGCTAGCTAGCTAGAAAGTAAAAGCTTGTTAAACTATTAACTTTTGCCTGCTTTGTATTCCTCAAGAAAACGTTACACTCTTTGCTAGCTAGCTAAAAAGTTAACAAAATGTAACATTGTTTGATAACTAGTTAAAAATTTAAACTAAATGTTATATTGTTTGGTAGCAAACTAACTAAAAAGTTACTCAGCCAAGTTAGCTCACACATGATGACTCTTGAAGAAATTCTTGAGAAAAACATGCGGCTGAATTATCAGCTTGAGTGAAACACAGAAGAAACGCATCATAAAACTTATTGGGTTGAGTCTGTCACTTAACCATCTTTGAGGAACTTGATTATTTTCTAATAGTTTGTTCAATCCATCTAAAAAAAAGCAGCCATTTTAAAGAGTTTAATCTTCTCAAGTGTAGGTTTAAAGTTAATACTGGATTATAGTTTAAAATTGTGTTTCATGGTTTGGTCCAGCAGAATTATATTAATCTAAGTTTACAGTAACAACTAAATTGAGGTTTAAAGAGGGTTTAAATTTAATCTTTCTTAATAGTGTGTGTATGTATGGCTAAAGAGATATTTAGATCCCAATACTGTAGAACCTGTTCAGTATTGAAAAGAGGCCAAACTACTCTCAAACTACAAACATATCATCTGGTGACCAGATGTATGCTACACTGAAGGTCAACAATATTATTTCTTACTTTTGGATATAGCAGCTGTCTTGAAATTCCAGCACGGAGCACACATATTCAGATTTAATAAAGTACACAAATGAGCAATTGCACAAATGTCCTTTTTAAATGTGAGCACCGTGCATCCCAATCTCCCCATTTTATCCAACTGAATTACACTGGAGACTGCCCCAGAATAGGTTTATCATGGGTAAACACAAGTTAAGGAGAATCTGTTGTGTGGCAAAGAAAGTCTTAACACTCTATCCTGTTAATAAGATTAGAATGTGAAATATTCATTGGAAAAGGCTTAATAATAAATGACGGGTATTAAAAATTGAATTAATTCAAATTCCATCCATGAATTTTTAAAGGTACATTATTAAGAGTGCACCAACAAGCCATTTCATTGATGTAGTGTTGTAGCACGGAAACTTAAGTCCCACCTACCGCTCATCCATTCATTTCCCACATGCTCAACAAAAGTCTTTAGGAAAGACTAACGGGCCAGTTTGACAGCAAGGTGAAGTAAAAGCGCCCCCACCCCCTCCTCCCTCCTTCCATTTAGCATTAGCGCTCACACCTCCCTGTAAACTGATTGCTGACAGGAGGCGAAAAACGGGGCCAGGGTCAATAATTTAAGGAACTTGAGGCTAATTTTAATCTATTACCCTGCTATGTGCATACAGTGTGTCAAAGGTAAGGCCGGAGAGGGATCCGTCATGTGATTCATACTCCGGGGAGAGAATTAGTTTCATGACACATCATAATTTAATACATTTTAAGGAACTCAGCATGACTTTGCCAGGCTGATGGAGAGAAGGGGAGGGGGGAGAGAAAGAAGGGGAGATGAAGAACGAGAAGGATATTAAATTATGGAGCACCTTAACAGAGCAATCTGTCTTAGAGAGACATGATTGCCTTACCGCTGTGGATTGATGATAATCTGTTTGTAAGGGGCCTTGTAAAGGCTACAAGGGCTGTAATGTGTGGAGGCTCTGGGCTCTGGCCAGAGGATGGATCACCTGTGTAGTACATTTAAAAATAAACTGGAAAATTCAGTACAGTTTGATAATAAAGTAGATCATATAAGGGTGGTGTAAGGTCATGGTAGCCTATGGTATAATGAGTAATGATATAATTAATGGTAAATGAAAATATTCATTAATGCTTTATAGGTCAATGACAATATAATAAAAACTCATTGGTTGCCAGGTTTATAGAAAAGTAACAAAGTCAAAGTTTTAATTAGTATTGATTAACATTAAACATTTAATTAACATTAAGTATTTAACATTAATAACAATAACTAACTAACTTGTTCCCACTCAGACTGGAGGAGGTAGAAGCGTTCTTAAGTAACTTCAGTGTAAACCTACATAAATATGTGACTTTTACCCAGGAGGCTCGGGTGTGTGGCCTGTGTGTGTATTATCTGAAGGTTTAAGTTACAAAACATGTGTCATTAGATTTACTTTGCTTATGTCATGTAACATATATAGCCAGGTGACCAAGTGGTGCAGAGTTTTTAAAGTCTTTAAATAGTGTTATATGATCTCACTGTGCTGTTATAACAGTAAAAAGTAGAAGAAAAAAGCAGAAGTACACTGTCACTTTACGAGCAGCAGGTGCCCGCTGAGAGAGACACAGAAGCAGCTGTACCGCTGACTGCTGAGGTGTGTATTTTGTTTATGTTAAGGAAAATACCCCATAAACATGGATAACACACGGAAATGGTTACTAGCGCCAGTAGATAAGAGTGTAATGAAGTTGTCAGACAAAGGACAATGAGTGATGATTTTGTATTCTTGTCGATTGCTGTAGATTTGTAAAAACATTTTGGCTGTGTGAAATCTCCACCACGCTGAGGGAAAGACTAAAACAGCATAAGTGGTGAAAAAGTACACTTCTGAAGAGAATCGTATCTCACTGAATACCTAACTTAATATTTTAATAAACTATGTGTATTCTGTATGCTTTTGCCTAACCCAGAGGGGAGATATAAAGCCGCACTGAGGTCCAGCTGTGTGCTGCACCATGGAGTGAGAGTGAGTTCATTATTTTATGATAAGATAAATGTCTGGTACTGTCTAGTGTTGTCTAATATTGTCTAGTACTGTCCAGTACTGTCTTTTATTGTCTAGTACTGTCTAGTTTTGTCGATTACCCTCTAGTGCTGTCTAGTATTGTCTCATACTGTCTATTATTGTCTTGTGGAGTCTGGTCAAGTGTAGTATACACTGTGAAACTGAAGTTCATTAGAGTTGTGAACAAGGGGCATTGGGGCAGGGGCACTACCCACACCACTGTTTACCAATACCACTGTAGTCAATATGGAGCTGAATTTATATTAAGTAACGTGAACAGGAAAAGGAGGAAAAGTTATTTTTCTGTTTTGCTCCCATTATAATTTATGTAAAACCATCTAAATTAGACAATTAATCGTGCTCTCTTTTTTATTGCAGTCAGGCAAATAAAAACCCAGCGAATTATTTTACTATGTGTTAGCCTCATCATTTTTGATGCTTACTCGAACCCAAGTGAAGATTTTTTTCCCCTAAACCTAACCAAATACTTTTTGTGGACAAGCCCGACCAACCTGCGACTGTTTCATAAAGTTAACCACATGTTAGAAAGGTTTTCTGGCAGGTGTCTCATACAGATGCTAAAAGCACATTGAGACAGACAGCATCACGGCAAAAACACCAGTCCTGTCATTCATTTGAATCAGGGTAGTCTGTTTAAACTGTGGCATTGGGGCTGCAGAGGATGGTTAAAAAAAACAACAACACAGCAGCGCGTGGTGGAAAAGTTGAAACAGGGTCAACTTTTAGAGAAACACAACCCACAGTCAGCCTGAAATATCGATAAAACTATGTGCTATGAAGACGATGAAGTTATTGGACCAAACAATGATGATCCCCAAGTAGTAGCTCTGCCTTGTTTGTCATCATTAACCAGCTTCAACGTCTGCAACTGGTTTGCAGTTAATGCTACAAAATAGCAACACCAAGAAGCTTACTTTGGTTTGTGCCCATTTGTTTGAGAGAGAGAGAGTGCACAGCTGTGGTCTTGCAGGTAGAAACTGAATAAGGTGGAGGGAGCACTGGTGATGAGAAAGCCTGTGAATCTGAGAAATAAAATCTTATTTCATAATTGTTTCACAGCGGTTACATTCTAAAGCACAAATAAACTCACACACAACCCACATCACTGCACAAACCTGACTAACTGCCACATATACAGCTGAATATGGCTAAAAAATAAGAGTACCTGATGCATCAGTATGAGACGCCGAGGGGGTGACACACACATTGGTATTTGATGACCTGGGATGAGGACGGGTTTCATGTCGTTCACTTTCTGGTAAGCCATTAAGAGGAATTACATCAGATTAAGGTTGTTTTTTGTCAATATGGCGATCCAAATGTCGTTCTTATTACAGATTTATAAAGCATTAATAAATGATTCAATAACGTGAACAAAACAAGCATCAGCATCAATTCAGTAATAAGATGCTTTTGGTTGCCAAGTTGTGAAAAGTCTTCAAGTAAAGGTTTCTTGCTTGCTAGTGAGCCATGTTCTTATTAATGCCTTATTACTGATCAATAAAGCATTAATACATTTTTTATTAACATGAGTATACAGTTAATCCATTCATAAATTATGAGCCATAGAGTGCTGCAGGAATGAGTAGTAAAACCCAGAAATGAGTTAGCATATTTGGGCCATTTTATTTTGGTTTATATCAAGTTCTGCATGCCACGCTATGTTTTTTTTGTTGTTTGTTGTTTGTCCTTGTGTATTTTGTCCCTGTTTCAACCATTGTTGTGTCTTTAAAGTCTCTGCTGTTTTGTTTTCAATCCCCCAACACACACACAAAAGAAGAGGACTTACTGTCAAATGCAAAAGAAAAAGAAGTCTGTGGTTAACGTGCTTTTACAAAATTAAATACATCAGTGAATTAAATATTATATTAAATGCATTAGTAAAGACCCCATTCATGAATTTTTTAAGCTTGTACAGATGCTAACATGTGGCTAAATGAGACTACGGAGGTTGTCAGGGACATTAAACATCATCATGCTGAACTCTTGTCACTTCGTGGTGGTGACCAATGAATGTGACCATGATGTAGGTCATTTGTAGTCTAGCCTAGTTAGCTTTTTACCTCTACCAATCGCATTTACGCTTCAAAAATCATAAAAGTGGTGTTCATTTGTGAAGATTATCTTGCTGAACAAAAGGTGTACGTATCATAAATTAGGCTATTTTCTGCACTAATCTGAAATCCTATGGAAAAATCCCATTGGCTTTTTTTTAAAAAGGGAACCAGAGCGATGCCAGCTTCCAGCTTTGTCTACAAAAAGACTTCATCCGTGCAGCACTTTTTTAGGAAGTGCAAGCTTAACATTTTGAAACTTGAAAATGATAAACTAAAAGTTACTTGGTTCACTGTCAAACTGTTTTTTTTCTCCCTTCTCTCTCTAAAATCCCAGCACGAGAGTGCAGCGTTTCTCATCTAAAGTCTACTAAAAGTCACATTCTGACAGGTAAGGTCAAGCACCCTCTTCCCATTCCTCTTATTTCCCTCAGTCTTTCTATTTACCGCAGTCACACAGGCTTTGTCTCGCCCGTGTTCATGCCTTGCAGCTTGGGCTGGAGTGGGGAATAGTAAACTAGCCTATCGCTGCCAGGGCTTACTTCAGAGAGCAGGAAGGCTTTGGCTGTCATAGGTTCTCAGGATCAGAGCTGAGAGTGGGGACACTTCATTTGCCGGTGCTGAGGAGGAGAAGAAGGTGGAGAAGGGAGGGAGGGGGGGAGGTGTGTGTGCCAGGGTCAAGTGCTGTGGAAAAAGCCAGGCAGTTATCCAATAGAGCTTTGCTCTCCTCTCTGCTCTCTGTTAGTGTCTTATGCAGCCCACTCTGTCCCGAGGCTTTCTCGGCTTTGCCCGTTCTGTTGTGGCAAGGGCATCCCGGATCAGCATTTGAAAGGTATTATAACTGGAAGAACTGGAGCTGGTCTGTTAAACCTGCAAAGCATCAGCAATTCATGAGGTGTAAGAGGCCCATGTGAGGAAGCAAAGCATGTGGATCAGATGCCTTTATGTGACTTTCTTGTGGAAATGAACAGAGATCACTGCTTTGAAGGCGGAATATCGAGCGGCACTGGGCGTGTGTTAAAAAAAAAACCCAAAAAACATCTGAATCTGACAAATGTAAAGGAATTAAAAGGAATCTTGATTGCTCACGCTTTCTCCCACGCTTCCTCATTTCAAAAAACAGAAGGGAAGGTGCTATATAACATTGTGCTGAACAGATGCTGTAAACATAGAAACGTTTTACACTTTCAGGTAATGTGTTAGCGAGCTGAGAAATCGCATGCTCACTGTTGTGCCGTATGAAAATAACATTCATGGAAGGAGTGAAGGAGTTATGGAGAAGGAAAGAAGAGACGGACAAGTGAAGCCACTTGATTTTCTTTGTTTGAAACCTATTCTTAGAAATAAGGGTTCCAAAAGGGTTCCTCCTGAAGGGCTGAGGTTCTATTCAGAACCAGTCGCTTCTGAAGAACACTTTTGTTGACAAGAAAGGGTTTGTCAAGGGTTCTTTGGAAGACAAAAGGTTCCATTCAAAGAACCCATTTTGGAAGAAAGAGTTCCTCAACGGCAAGGGTTCTACAATATATAAAGGGTCTTGGTAGAACCACCTGATTGGGTTCTGGATAAAACCCTTGGAATATAAAATGGTTCTCTGTAGAACCCCCTTGGTGCGTTCTAGACAAACCTTTTATAATAGAATTCACCATGGAACTCCCTGAGTGGGTTCTAAGTGAAACCCTTAGTTTCTTGGTAGAAAATCCTTGGTGAGTTCTAGAAAAATCCTTTGGAAAATGAAAGGGTTCTTGCTAGAACCACTTAGTTGGTGCTAGATAAAACTTTTGGAATGTTAAATGGTTCTCTGTAGAACCCTTTGGTGCATTCTAGATAAACAATTTGGAATATAAATGGGCTCTTGGTGGAACACCCTGGGTAGGCTCTTGATAGAACCCCCAGAGAGGAGCCTGCATGAAACCATTACACCACAGGGGTCTATATAGAACCTCTCACTGGGGGTTCTGGGTCTAACCTTTGTTTAGAACATTAAAGGTATAACCCTCTAGGCTCTGAGTAGAACTGTCTGAAAGAGTTCCAACTGGAACCTTTATAAAAGTATTTTCCAGAAACCAAAAAGGATTCTCCTGTGTGGACAAGTCGAAGAACCCTTTATGGTTCTAGTTAGCACCTTTATTTCTGAGAGTGTGTGTAAATGAGAGGAAAAGTGGATTCACACACCCTCTGTGTACCCGTCCACACGCCTGCTGTGGCAGCCCCTCGTGGACGTGATGGACACTGCAGAATTGTCTTTTTGGACTGAGACAAGCTGTTTGACAGGCATATAGGAGCTAATCCTCCCCAACTGCACACACGCTATCTGTCAGATCCCACTTTCCATACTGACTGGCTTGACCCGTGCACACGCAGATCTGGGCTGGAAATAGGAGCTGGAGGGAAAAAAAGTGCCGGAGAAGGAGGATAAAGAGGAGAGAGGAGATCAGAGAGGGGGAGAAGTGAGAGGAGACGGGTTAGAGAGGAGGAGGAAGGAAAGTATTATCAGTGGGAAGGACGGTAGGGGGGAAGGGGATAACACATAACGCCTCACTGAGCCATAGAGAGGCAGAGGATGTGGTCATCTGACAAACTGGAAGCCCACCCATCTGCCACCTACAAGCCAGTCTGACATTACCACCGTCAGGTGCCAAACACCGATAAAATTTGTCTTTGGTGGATAAGAAACATCAAAGTCACCTGTCAAAGATACCTGTAACTTTTAGAGGTATTAACATTTGACTGCCTCAGTTAGTCTGTACTTTGGCTTTTGCTTGTTGTTTGTTCTTACTGGCACCAGACCATGAGCCAATCACATCAAGGGAAAACAAATGGCTCTGAGTCTTTGCCAGTTAGAGAACTCTACATGTGACATAGTTGCTAAACTATGCTAAATGTCCAATTCTCTACTGCCTTGATGGCCATTAGACAAATGCTACATTACGACATTATTCCCATGTGGTGACTGAGTTAATGATTAATTGCAGAATTGAGCCTGTGTATAACTAAGTTTAAAATTAAAATCTAAATTTGCACTTATCACATGCATATGGCTTATTAAATATTGAAATATTTTCCCGCCAAAACTTAATTTTGGATAATGCCTACCAGTTTAGCATCTTCTTACCAGCTGGTCAGAGATCAAGGGTCACTTACAAAGTTTATTAGCATGGATTTAACAAAACTATAAGGAGATCTCAAACTTTTTCATGCCAAGGGCCTCAACAATAGATGTACATTAGACATTAAGGAATCCTTTCTGAATATTTTTTAATATATTTTGATTAGAAGATAAGATAGAAGACAGGTTCTATCCAGAACCTATTTGCTTCTGGAGAACCTTTTTTTGAAGTAGGGGGTTGTCAAAGGCTCTTTGTAGGACTAAGAGTTCCAGAACCTTTTTGCTAAAAAAGTTGATGAGAAGATTGACACCACTCCTATGACTGTATGCTTAGCATGGAGCTAAAGCTGTGAATTAATTAGCTTAGCTTAGCATAAAGCATGGAAGTAGGTGGAAACAGCTAGCACGGCTCTGTCAAAATCCCAAATGTAAACTGACTAAAACCTCTAAAGTTTACTACTTAGCATGTTGGATATAGTTTGTTGAGTATGTGACAAACAAAATCTAAAACACCAATAAATTGTGGTCTGTTATTTCACGATTAAGAACAGCTGGGAACAGTGACTTCCTGGACTGTCTGTTGGTTCTCCATCATGTCACTCCTTCCAGCTGCTGGTCACCAAGAAGTCATGTTAATTTTGAAGTTTGGGCAGAGCCAAGCTAGCTGCATCCACCTGTGTTTAAGCTAAGCTAAGCTAACTGCCTTCTGTTAGCTCCATAGTTAGTTTACAGACATGACAGTGGTCTCAATCTTCTCATCTACCTCTCATTAAAAAAAGCTAATAGGCCTAAATGAACTTCCAGAAATGTCAAACTTACTTTAAGCACAAAAATTCTTGCATTTTATTCTTTCCAGCTGGACTAATTCCACCGCTAGTAAAGTCGAGATCATTATCATCACCACCACCTGCACCACCATGATGACCAGAAGCATGAAATGAACCATCATCACCATTATCATTAAAACTCCACCTCAACTCATAACAGGGCTGTTCACCCATACTGCCTCCACAACATCCTGATGAAGGTCAGAACTTCAATGTCAAGCGTGCGTCTTGGGGCTTCACGAGAACAGACTGCATACCCGCTGGAAATCCCTATTCCTATTCCCAACCAGCCAAAGCCCACGCTCGCTGCTCCCCTATCCCCAAGAAGCATTCCAGGAATCTGTTCTCTTTTTAATTAGCTTAGTACAGAAGTGGGATTTTTTTTAAATCTAGGATTGTAGTTTTCAGTAAGTGACAGTAAACAGCAAACTTGGGAATGGCAGACAGACAGAAGCTCCCTTTGAAATACATCATATTGATAGAGTGAAGCACACATAAGTGATTATGAACTTGTACACACAGCACCAGTCAAACACATTCTACGGCAGTTTAAAGTTGCAATCCTTAAACCTTTCATTCAATCAAACCTTGTTTTTGATGCTATAATTTTTTGGCATTGAATGTCATGGTCCATTTAATGTATTTACATTCTGTTATGACCTCTTCTTGTTTTATTTTTCATTGGTAGTGGCGGGGTCTGCCATTCTATGTACAAGTTATTCCAAGGAAATGATGCAGTGTGCAAACCAACCTTACTTTTTCTTGTTTTAAAGTTTTTAGTTTTGTAGCATTTTTAAATTTTTTTCTTAAAAACATATCCTTTTTTATTTTCAGATTTTAGATACTTTTTATGTTTTTAGATTTAAATCAGTGTTATACATTATTTTGTGTACAGCACTAGTGATACACATTCGACAGTAGTTTAAAAACTTTTCATTCCATCAGACCTTGTTTTTGATTCTGTTTATAGTTGGCATTGGTAATTGAATGTATTTACAGTCCAAAAATACTTCTCCATGTATTATGTTTCATTGCTAGTAGAGGAGTTCACAGCATGGAAACGAGGCAGCATGCATTCCAGCAGTGCTTTTTTTTTTAGTTTTAAAGCTTTGCAGTTTTTTGTTTTGTATCATGTGTATGTATAAAATAAGATTTAAGTTTCAGATTTAGTTTTTTATCTTTAGCCCATATCTGTTTACGTTTTTAACACTGTATCATTATTTGTCACCATGGCAACACTAACCACACTAATTCATCAAAAATATGTCTAAAAAAATAAAGACAACAGCATTTTTGTTGTTAATAAAGGATAAGAGTAGCATCAGTTAGTGATTCATGCTGTAGGAGATGGACTTTTCTCATTAATATACTTGTTGACAACAAGATTTATACAATGCACTGGAAAAATATTTGTTGATCTCTTTATAGTTTGCTTTACTTTGTTGGTTTCTTTAGCTCTTAAGTGCCTGGATGTGTCAAGTGTCATTTTAGAGAGCCATTACTCTCCTGAAATTGGACAGGTGACACTTCCCACCTTTCAGCAGTGAGTGGCTTATTAACCTACTCATAAAGTCTTCTTAGTTTTCTTTGGTTGTTTTTTTCCTTTTTTGGCATAATTACTCGGAGACATTTTCTTGATTAAAACTGTCTCGGAGGGGAAAGATGGAAAAAGAAAATTGCCAACAGCTTAGTTCACTTAAAAAAAATGAGGAGTGTTCAAGAGCTCACTTTTCTTCTGAAATCAATGTTAATCTCTGTTCCCTTTTTTAAAATCAAAGTGGGCTGTGCCTCTGATAAAAAATGAGTACTCGGTGGCTCTATGAGAGTGCAGATGTGGAAAATTATAGACATACAGTAAGTAGCTACAAAGTCCAAATTAACAACAGAAGCAGTTGTTTGAGAGCATTGCTCGACATAGATGTAGTGGTTTGAAATGGCTTCTGTTATCTACAAACTCTGCAGGTAGATTAAACAGCCCAGGGGGAAAGGCTTCCTGTGTGTTAATGCTGATGCTGTACAGCTTTTATCACATAAGGAAAATAAGAACAGAGCTTGCAGAAATATGCGGTATGAGCATGCATTAGGCAGGTACAGGAGAAATCAAGCATGCACTTAAACGATCAAGGGATGGACAACTGCTGATGTACAGACGATTATAGTTTTAGATCTTTGCACACTGTAGCACAGGGATTAGTGCAACATAAAAATAAATTTACCTAATCATCCATAGCAATTATTCAGTAAATGAACAGTAACAAACATCTAAAGGAGATCTGCATCAAGCTGTAGAATAACGCAATTAATGCAGATAAATATCTACATCACTGAATGCCATATATATTTTCTTTTCTATTTTTTTTCATGTATAACCGGCTAACTCGAACATCCTCAACTTAAATGACAGAAAAACTACAAAACGACATATATGACCGGGGGAGAGACCTGAACTAATTTATGTAAGTCATGTGACATTACACATGTGGTTTAAAATTATCGTAGTTTGGTTGAGTTTAGGCAATAAAACTACTTTGTTAGGGTTGGGAAAAGATCGTGGTTTGGGTTAAAAAAAACTACACTATGTATGTCATGTGATGGAAGTGATGTCACTCTTGCAACAGAAGTGACGTGATAGATGAGATGTCTATAATGAAATTTTAAGTTACTCAAAACTCTTAAGAAGTCTACATTTAGTTTCTGTTTCACACAGGACACACCCGGGTCTCTTGGGTGAAAGTCCTGTGTGCGTCTGAGCTATTCATCCACCTCACCTGCTCCATATGTGGACTTTTCCCCCTCTTTATAGTTCTGTCATACTTACTACGCCCACTAGAGGTCGCAGCTTAACAATAAACGTAAATACAAGTTGGAATTAGCTGCTTGCACTTGTGACCAAGGCGCAACTTTTTCTGGTGAGGACGGGCTGCATCAGCATTGCATCTAGTGTTTTATATCTATGAGCTCAATCGACGGGGGACAGGGACCCACACCCACACTGCCGGCTGATGTGCCCGTCATGGGGTCACACAAGCAGCCGAGCAAATCTGCCCTGTGCATCGCAGGATGCTTCCTCCCTTTACATGCAATTGTTTTAAAACATTTGTTGCACGTCTCGTCCGTTGTTGGAAATATTTTGAATGAAACACAGCCACACTTTAGACCATTTAGCTCGGCATTTTGACCATTTTTAAAGCAGCTACTAGCTAACAGAAGGCTACCTGCTGCCAGAGCCATGTAGAGAAAGTGCTGCCAGTTGGCATATTTGGTGATGCGTCTGTAATCTCTGCACCAGCTCAACCATGAGGCACTGAAAGGGCGTAATCTGTGCTGCGATTCAGTGCAGTATGTATCATCCTATAGGAACCAGTGCCGTACCATGTTCTGGTACCCAACACATACCTGGAGAAAAGAACGGGCTGGAAACAAAGGATGGTTTTCATTGTGGAGTTAGCGTTCACAACAAAAGCAACTTTTTTTCTTAGCTGTTTTCACAGATGAAAAAAAAAACAAATTAGAAAGATTATCTTGGCAAAACCTCTCTTTCGTCTGTTCTTATCTGTTATTAACTCATAAACACAGGAGAGATAACAAGTTAGATCAGACTTTCTTTTCTCTCACTTGCCTCCCTGGACTGTTGTAGTAAACAGATACACAAGTTTCTCCTTTCTTTTTTTAGCTGCTAATTAAACCTTACTTGCTAGTTTGGTAACTTTTTGTCACTGATAAAATGATGTTTTCATTCCAATTAAACTGCATTGCACTTTGGTTGGAAGAGGATTTGCCAGTTTTCTCGCATTTCAGAGGGACTATTTTCTGTAAATCCCAGTTTGGAAAGCCTTGTTCTCACCTCTCTAAATGAACCAAACAGCAAGTTGTTCCAGTTAATGTTGCGAAGTTTGACTAAAATGCTGCGAACACGCTTAGTGAGAATGTGCCCTAGGTGTAGACATATGGTGGCCCTCTAAATTGACACCATGACTCGCCTTCCATCGCAAAGCAAGCGTGAACATCTGGCAGTGGATTTCAGGGGGGCTCAGAAACATCAGTTGCACGGTGGGGAGGCTCAGGAGGCGGCCATCTTTGCACAGGTTGTCCATTCATCGCAACAAAAGATAATGAATTCAGATGTTTGTTGCGTTTGGGCACAAACAGTCACTGCTGTTAGTAGTCATTTGTTTTTATCCACTGTGTATGCTAAATACACTCAGCTGACAAAGCCACAGCACATGAATTGCAAAGTTCATAATAAAACACAGAGTGATGCAGAAAGGGCAAGAAATAGGCTCCACTAATGGTTATGAAGCCGCAAATATGAAGCCTGAGTGTGTTTCATGCCTCCTCACTAACAAGCACATCATTTTCAAAAGTGCACAATGGTGTCAAGTCGCCTGGGATGATCCCCCCTTCAACGAGTGCCGGGATTACTGTAAGCTGATTTTCCATAATTTACCCTCACCAAGTGGAAAAGCACAATCCGGATTCGCCTTTTAACTCCCTCTCCTTATCTTGTTCCCCTCACGTCATTGTTGTCCTAAGAACAAATATGAGTTATGTCTGTGAGCCTCCAGCTGTAAATGGGTTAGTTTTGAAGTTAGCAAATTTGCATTGTAGGTCAAATCCATGTATTAGGGATGCAGTTGATGCTCTAATATCATGCAGTTTTTGTCTTTCATTTTTGTGGTCTTGGCTTTTTAGGAATGACAGACTGTAACTGTACAACATTTCCATATTTTCAGCCCCTGTTTAGCGTCTCTGAGAGGACAGCCTGCGATCCCTATTATTTTCTTGCTGAGTGGATTCTCCTCTGAATTCGGACCCATCTCACACATGTGCTAATAAGACAGGTGACACCGCTGTTTTGGGGGGGACGTGTGTGTGATGAAAATGGAGCAGCAATTCCACACATTCACAAACAACCTCCTGCCGACGGTGCCGTGCCGAAAAATACAATACTTTCTGTAAATGCTGAGCTCCACATTGTTCCAGCTATTACTAACACTTTGTCTGGAGGACAATAACATGGTGTCAGAAAAAGGAAAAGTTACTTCCACTTCTTCAATGGCTCTGTTGAGTCCGCATTACAGTCCAAGAGTGTGAAGGTAGATGAGACTGCTAGCTTACTTTCCACCATTAGAAGAAAGTGATGACATTTTTAGCTACACTGCCAGCACGGCTCTATGGATGCCAGTGTCTGTCTGTCTGTCGGTCGGTCCACCTCTTGGTTAATACTTATTTATGACCAAATACCTGCAAACTAATGACATTACCATCATCACCACCACAGTTTCAAAGTCTATATCTGTCTCAAAAATGAAAACAATGGAGTGAGGGGCAGTAGGCCTCCCTTTCTTCCCTCTCTCTCTGAAGGAGTGAAGAAAAAAAATCTTTTCTTCTCCACAACTTTTCTGCAAACTCAGTGTAGAAAGTAGCAGCAGAGCATCAGCAATGCTGTCTGCATCGCCGCATGTGTGGGATCTGCAGTAGTTTAGCGAGGTTGCAGTCACACAGACAGTGTGGCCTGACCGTTAGCCTCAGCTGCGTGTTGTGTTTAGTGCAAATGTTAGCATGCTGACATGCTAACTGAGATGGTGAACATGGTAAACATTTAATCTGCTAAATGATCAGAGTGTTAGCATGTTTTTATCAGCATTTAGCTCAAAACACCACTGTCCTGAGGAGATACCTGAGGTTTTTTTTCCTCAGGATGGAGAGGGCATGACCTACCCCACTTTGCCTCTGATTGGCTTACCTTAGTATTCTTTACCAACCCAAAAAACCCAATCGCCTCAAACCCACAAAGGCAACAAGCACTAGCCAATCAGCCAGAGTAGGGCAGGTCATGACTTTCCTCTCCTGGAAAGACGTCCTTTTTTTTTTTTTATCACATGGGTTTCACCACTGCCCTGCCCCTGTACAAGCCTGGCAGCAGGTCCTGAGTCTGTTCACACCACTGTGAGCACATATTATGACTGATTCTTTGGCCATATAGTCACCAAAGTAAATATTGGGCCCAGTTTTCGCAAGTAACATATATTCTGAAACATTCTGGCATTAACATGGCATTTTTAAGCCAAATAAATCAGGAGGAGATTTACTTTGTTTGTCTCTGTCTCAGCAACACACTCTCAAGAGATTTGGCAACACAGACATCTCATCCAAAGATGCACTATAACAATATTAAGCATATAATATGAAAAAATGAGCATCAAAATATTTCCCAGGCCTGGCCAAAAAGACAGCAGAGGGTAATGCAGTGAGCATGTAAAACAAGCAATACAGTACAAACACAGAGTGGTAAAATATAGCTCTGCTTACAATTAAAAAGGTCTTAATCTGGATCAGAAACAGGAGCGCATATCTTCAACCTGACTGACTGTGCCCACTTTGGAGAACATTGTCGCAGCTTATAATGCATCATTCATCTACGACTGTACCTGAACACAGCCTCACAAAGCTGCTAAATTCATCTTCTTGTTTTTTTTGTTGTTGAGCACAGTTGAAGGTAAAATATGATAAACTTAACCATCTCTCAGCACCAACACAGGCTGTTCATTTATCACTTTTTTTTTTT